>JADBJO010003642.1:186679-234622 GCA_016801955.1 Conus betulinus | reverse complement strand
GTATAGTAGGCAGGGGGCACTGTTGAGAAGCAACGACAACGTATTTGGAAAAAAAAGTGACATTTTCTCCTCATGAAAAATGTAAGAAGAATGCATGTACATTTGCGTCCCACTTACCGGTGCACAGACCAACTTGGTGGCCAGGATGTTGTTTGCCTCAGAAGGTAACATGTTTCGAAAAAGATTATTCTATTTGTTACCCACAAGCGAACAGGATGCTCTACACCAAAAGATGAGTTTCACGTTACTGAATTTGTTCCCTTAACGTGTGCAGGATGAAATATCCTGCACTTCTTCGTAACTATCAACACAACTCGTTACTGTCCGCTTTGGACACAGTGAACACTGCAGTCACAGCACATTCTCTGAGGACATCCGATTTTGATCTCCGTGAAAAAAAGAAACTTTTTCACCCAGCTATATCACATAGGAATACATGTTTGTAATGTATGTTAGTTGTTTCTAAGCAGGTTTTTTTTTAAAATTCAAAGTTGGAAAACAATACCAAATTGCAACGTTTCTAAACTGACCTTTCTTTTGATGCAGCAATGCTTCCAAAGTTAGCGGAGCAGTGAGGTGACAATTGAGTGCATACTTGCTTCCTGGGCCGAAAAAATTAAAATGCCGAATGTTCTTCCAAATAACAGAGTACTTTTGACAGTCCTTGTGGAATACACCTAAATCTTATGGTGGTAGATAAAAGATCGAGTGAATTCTAGTTGTGTGGTCGAAAAAAATATATAGCAAATTCTGGTTCTGTTTGGCTAGTTGAATGTTACTATTATAGTGGCATGGGACATTGTCAATCTCAAGGTCCCACAATGGACCCACGTGCCAAACCCACGGCTTATAAAATCTTGATTTTTGCTCATGACACAAGAAGGCTTGCTAAGTTGGCCATTCGCCAATGGTATGTGAATGAGACCAGAGACTTTTTGATCGTAGTAATTGAAGGTGCACCACAGTTGGCACTTGCAGATCTTTTGTTCGTTCGGACAACTATATTGGCAAGATCAAGTAATGCATAATCTTTGATGACAAGGTAGAGGGAGTTTGCCCTTTGCTGAAGTTCCTATGCGTAAGCTATTCTTTGAAGAAAATGGTAACATGTTGTTGACGGTGATCCTTTCACGGATTTAATCCTAGGCGATCTACTGGAAACATCTGATGTTGTTCACCTCATCTGGGGCAGGTGAGTTTCGTTAAGTATTGGCTGGTGGAGGAAAACAACGATAGCAACAGCTCCTTACACCGTTTACATCACGTCACCTACAGAATTGTGGGTGAGTAAGGACGACTTGATCTTTTTACAGTACAGAGACCCTCTTCTTGAAGAATATTTAAGTCCACTGATTCAGGTGCAGTATCCAATACTGGTACTGCCCGATTCACCTGCGCTCCTTTGAGACTGTGCCATGCTTTTTTCATATAATGAATGATAATGGTGTGACTGGGCACACCGTGATTCCTCAGTCTTCATGTTCTTTCTCTTTCATATGGCGTGTATGAGAACATGGCATTAGGACATTGTGGAGTTCATCGCATTCTTTATTTTTTTTGCATCTGATATTGTTTTTTTTGCTGGACGTTCACCGTTGTGTGAGAGTGTATTGCAGGGCATATGATGTTTGGAAAAGAGACATAGTGAATCAATGCATTCTGTCATTACAGATCTGCCTATACTTTTTATTATCATCGCTGATAAAATGCTTCTGTATTTTCACTCACTGATATTTTGTACTCCACTGGCACCAGTATGGAATATTGCTGATGCAAGAAAATGGGTTAGTGCCAGTTTGCTTGTCCCTCTGCCTGTCTGTCTGTCTGTCTGTCTCTCTCTCTCTCTGTCTGTCGTGTGTGTGTGTGTGTGTGTGTGTGTGTGTGTGTGTGTGTGTGTGTGTGTGTGTGTGTGGTGTGTGTGTGCGTGTTCGATTTTTTCCCCATGGTTCCTAAACTCATTAATACACTTGAATACATATTATTTGCACTTCATAATGCACAGTCTCTGCACGAGCCTAACAGCTGACCATGTGCATGTAAACAGGAAGATGGCCCACCTGTCCACTGTTCCCACACTGTACGTGGGGTGTGTGCTGGACATGGTTCATACGTACAGAAGTCCTCATCACTGCGATCATAACAGTCGTCGTGAGCATCACACACCATAGTGAAGGGTACACGTTCCTCCCCTTGTTCACAGTGAAAGTACAGCGGAAAAAACGCCGAGGACGCTTCACACCAAGTGGATGTTGGGGTATCCCATGCAGCACCCGCGATGACGTCATCATGTCTGCCCCAACAATGGGTCTCAACGTCACAGGCTGAAAACGTGAAGGTCCAGTGTTGGTCAGGGCACTGGGTGAAAAAAGAAGGAAGATGAGGAGAGAAGATTGTTTTATTCCCCAACTCTGGTAGCATGGTGTTGGGGGAATGCAAGGAAAGAGCGACAGTCCGCTGTGATGTCTGTGACAGAGACTCAACCTCACACATGTAATGCACAGATCGATTGTCTTGGCAGTGAGTGAGGACCAAATATTCATCCAATGTTGTATTCACCGCACCACACAATGGAGCATACGTGGCTGTGTAAAAACGACACCGTTGGTTGAACGTCATGAATATTTTTTTTTTCAATCTGAAATACAGTAGCCTTTGCTATCGTTACCCCCCCCCCCCCCCCCAACTGAATATCTTTGGCATGAGTATTTATTTCTGCATTTTACTCAGAAAATGACTAGACACTTTTTGGAGTGAAACAAGTCCCCAAAGGAATTATATGAGAAAATGTTGTATGCTGCACCGAGTCATAATTCCTTTTCTATCCGTGTCTACTAAACAGTAGAATCCACACGTACATGAACTTCCAATAATTAACAAAATTAATACCGCATCTGACAACTGTTACACTATCGGTGTCTGTAGTTTTTTTTCTCTATTTCACTGGATACACAATGTGCGTTTGCATGCAGAACCTTAAGAAAAGAAAGAATGAAAACTAAGCCAAGTGTGTGTGTACTGAACAGGGGAAGCCAGGCAAAACAAGCTAATAATCAAAAAAAAAACACACACACAAAACAAACAAAAACAAAGAAAAAAAATGCAAACCTAGAGGTACGGCGGCAGTGAAGTAAGCTACTGTCCCGTCCTCATGCTGGAAAGCAAAGCGGTACCTGGGAGAATAGACAGCATGGTACTAATTAAGGCATTAAATCATACTAATTAAGGCATTCAATCATACTAATTAAGGCATTCAATCATACTACATATAAAAGAATACATCTGTGTCCTTAGATACCTTAGCTCACTTACACGTACATGCATGTTTATGTGTATGTAAAACACACACACACACACACACACACACACACACACACACACACACACGCACAATGTACACACACACACACACACACACACGCACAATGTACACACACACACACACACACACACACACACACACACACACACACACACACAATCATACATACATACACACACACGCGCGCGCGCGCGCGCGCGCACACACACACACACACACACACACACACACACACACAGAGTCTAGCCTTTAAATGTTATACGTGTGAGTAACGACTGAATAAGATGATAGAATTTGCAACTTATTTTATGGCAAACACATTTTCCCCCTAGTAGTCTGGTTTCTTTCGATCATTCAGCCTTTAGTTCATTCTAGTGTGTTAGGTTTCGTAAATAAACAACAAGATAGTAATGCGTTCCTTCTGAACATGTGCTGTGCTGTTCTCTCTCTCTCTCTCTCTCTCTCTCTCTCTCTCTCTCTCTCTCTCTCTCTCTCTCTCGCCTATTCATTTACATGAAGGGAGGAGGATGCCAAAAGAAAACAGGTATGCAAACAATTGCAAATACGGTACCACTTCTAAGAGATACTCATTGATCGTGTTTGTGCAAGTAAGCCAATACTGTAGGGACAAGGCGACTTACTTAGTGGTGTATTATTATTGTTATTATTATCATACATCATCATCATCATCATCATCATTAGAATTATTATTATTATTATCATTATTATCATCAGCTTTATTACTATATCATCATTAGTAGTAGTAGTAGTAGTAGTATCATCATCATCATGACTGCTCTTATTATTATTATTATTATTATTATTATTATTATTATTATTATTATTATTATTATTATTACCATTACTACTATTATTATTATTATTATTATCATCATCATCATCATCATCATCATTATCATCATTACCATTGCTATCACTATTATCATCATTATTATTATCATTATCAAAATTATTATTATTATTATTTTCTTTATTATTATCATTATTATTATTATTATCATTACCATATTGGTAAAATTGGTTGTTTGCAGATAGCATGGTTTAATCAACTTTTGTATTTCGGTCCCCAGAACTGGAGGAGTTTGATTTGTTTTTTTATTCACAAAGTTTTATTTTCATGTGAGTTCGACTGAGGGGAAAATTCTGTGAGAGGATAAAAGAGAATAAGGAAATTTAAATGCGCTGAAGTTTGAAGAAAAAAAGGGGATATAACTTGAACTTAAAGTCAAGGAAGGCCCTAGGCGTAGGAATAAAACGATGTGTGTTTCGGATCTACATTGATGCAAATAGGTGGATTAGTTACTGTGGCATTGATGTGCTAAGACATAATGTGTTGATGCACTCGGTAGTGGTCGTAGATGTGCAGAAGTATTGTTGTCAAGTTTGGTAAAGATCAGTTATTTTTTTTTAGAGTGTAGGTTGGTGTCGGAGGACCGAAACTTTTAGTATTAAAAGGAAAGAGTCTGTCACGCGGTGCGTGGCAGGTACAGAGGGCATACCGCATGCGCTGTGTCCGAGCGTGTGTGACCCGGATAGACTCGTCCTGTAGAGGTTGGTGTGTGAGCGTAGAACCAAACTGGGCTGGATGGGCGGAAAGGTGAATTAGGGATTACTACATTAATAAAAGAGTTTGTTTTCCTAATTATTATTAAAGATTTGCAGGTGAATTTATGATTATGTTAATTACAATGGTAGTATCAGTTAAATTATTTAAAATAGGTTAGCACAATTGTAAAAAAAAAAAAGAGAAATGGCAGATGATAATAAAAAGATATTTCAGATACTTAGGAATTGTGCCTCAGAAATCTACTCTTGGTGTATATATATATGTATATGTATATGGTTCTAGTTTTAGTTAACGGGGTGCGCCAGTATTCAAAAAGTTTTCCTCAGCATTGTGGTGTCGGTAGGCAATGTTTTAGGTGATGTATAGCAGCACTCGGATATCCTTGTCGAGAGCTTATGTAATTGGTGATTGTCCTAGCGCTTGATAATTTCTGATAACATTTGCTGGACTATGATTGTGCCTGCTAGGAAGTTAGGGTACCCGGGTTGAATTCTACTATTTTTGTTTTGCTTGAGATGTGTTTGATGATTCTATTAAGCAGGTTATTGGGTAATAGGCCCTGAACTGTGACTGGTACTGGTAGTCACTAACGGTTGGTTGTTCGTTGGAGTAAGTATGATATACGATCTTACTGAATCATTGAGTCTTGGAGACTTCGATGGGGACTGAAGTCGTAGGAATATAATTCGGACGGTATAACCACTGTTATGAAGGAACGGTTACAATTACGTTTGCGGCCACTGATGGAAATGGAAAGTCTATGGAGTCAGTTTAAGTTTGTGATGGAAAGTTTCTGGTGGGAGAGAATTTGATGTCAAGGTGGCTGATTGTATAAGTCAAGGTTTAAAATTCCAATCAGCTGTCGCACTTTGGGTTGTGACATGTACATCTCAGGATTATACTTAATGAGTCAATGTGAAATGCTAAAAACAAACAAACAAACAAACAAACAAACAAAAAAAACACACTCAGAACCGTTACTTAAGTGAAGCAGCAAATAACTTTATTCTTCTGTGGTAGTAAGACATTTTCCTTTTTCACAGGTTCCGGCGAGTTTTCTTGCTTTCTCCTGCACAGCGACTCCATGAGGGTCGGCCTCTCGGGTTGAGGGGTCGTCTTACCTCCCACTTCCACTGTCATCCCCGCCCATTCCTCTGCCTGGAGTGGGGACGCACCTGGATCCGGCAGGGTGTTTTCTGGACTGGACGGCGACTCTGTCTTCTGTAGTCCCAGTGTTCGCAGTTCCTCAAACTTCAGTTCTGTCTTTTCTTCGCGGTGGGCAAGCACCTCGAGGGCCCACTCAGGGCTTAATGTGCGGTACATCATCATCTGCGTGTGAATTGTGAGTGGTGTAGTTGGTGCCTAGTAGGTAGGGGACCAGACTCTTCGATTCATCACTGCTTTATTCCAGCTACTTCGTCTCAAACGCTTCAGTGTAGGTCTTGTGTGTACTTTTCCTGTCGTACAATGATGTGAGGGCGTGGTGAATAAGAGACAGACTTTTACGTGGTGATATTGGGAAACACTTATTGTATTGCCGTGATTTTTCTTTAAATTTGTGTGTGTTGCGTGTGCATGTGTCGAGTGTCCACCAGGGACTTTGAGTGAGATACTTTAAGTGCAAGATTGGGGTTCGGGTCACTTGAACAATTTTTAAGTGCTTTAAATGATATTTTGGGGATTGAGTTTGGATGTAGGGATAGTCTGACACCAGTAGAGAAAAAATTAGTATAAGGAATACAGCTTGGGAGAAGGAGGGTGTACGCTGAAGCATTGCGTGGACACCCCGGGATCGATGGAATATCAACCTTGTTTCTTGTTTCTTCTGGTATTGGCCTTCAGTGGGCTGAGGTGTGTGTGTGTGTGTGTGTGTGTGTGTGTGCCTCTTGAGGGAAGGGTCATTACAAATGAATGCGCAGCACATGCGTGCACAGGTATGCATAAGGGGCCATGTGATGATGGTCGCGCATTGGTGTCATTAGTATAGTTGGATTCCTTTTTGCTTTGTCTGTTTGTGTTGTTTTTTCCTGTGTGGGGAAAACTGCATGTGTGTGCTGGATGTAAAGATCTTGGTGTTTCCATCTGCCATACTGTCGGTGAGACTACGTGTGTGAATCCAAAAAAGCCTTCTGTTTGTGCACCATATTTCTCTCTGTCTGTGTGTTTGTTGTGTGGCGTCCGTACTCTCAAGCAGAAGGGGGAGGGGTGGTTATAAAGGGTTGTATATATATATATATATATATATATATATATATATATATATATATATATATATATATATATATGGGACCAGAACGTGCATCATTTGACACTATCCAAGTGAAATGGCAACAGTGCCTTGTGTTCTTTGGTGGTTGTCTTATGGCGAGCTGATTTCAACGCGTTTCAGAGTATGTAAATGATGGTGCTAGTAAACAGTAACCTTTTTTATTTGGAATTGCCAGAATGAGTGCAGTGCGGCTATTATTACAGACATGACAAAACTATGAGACAATAAAACATATTTTTTTCTTCTTCTGAGACAATGACATATAGATTCTTCTTCTTCTTCTTCTTCTTCTTCTTTTCTTCTTCTTCTTCTTCTTCTTCTGATGATGATGATGACGATGACGATGACGAGCACATACATAACGCCTTTCTTTGGTTTTAGACCAAGGTCTGAGCGCTTTACAATCCACACTTTCCCTTACACAGTCGGCTGCTTACCTGGATATATCCCACTGAGGAGCTGCATGTGGGCGCTACTTGTAGTCTCTTTCCGTGCTATGAAGTCTCTCAATCAATCAGTTTATCACTTATAGTTTATTTCTCTCCCTTTTTTCTGGCACATGCTCTGTACAAATGTGTCATCCTTATCAACGGCCATGTGGCCTTCTCCCCGGAAAGTGGGAGGGGGGGGATTTTTACATATATGGAAGATGTTTTGCATGCCCTCACACAAAGAACCTGGGTTCATAATCTCCTTCAAGGAAATTCTTAGGAAGTGAAAACAAAGCCAGTGTTAACCCTGAGGGACAATACCTCCTGTGAAAAACGCTGCAGTGGAAATTTGGCCCCACCCCCAGGATCAACATAATTGAGAGTGTGGCGCTCTTCCAGCTGAACTATTCCAGCCCCTAAGTAGATGAATCTATGAAAAGGAATGCATGGACACATATGTGAATGAATACAGATGGACAGATAAATAAAGAAACAAATAAGTAAATAAATAGATAAAAAAAAAACAAATGAACACATACATACATACACACATACATACATACATACATACATACACACATGAATAAATACATAAGTAAATAAAAAATAAGATAAATAAGTAAACAAGTACATGGAAGTGGGGCAACATACATCCGGTGCACACTGCTTGGTATCGAAGTCAGTCCCACATAGAAATCAAACTTGCGGCTACGGGCCCACACCAAATTCTTCAGTGCTTTCACTTCCTCTGCTGTTCTCAAGGTCACCAAATGACCGCCCATATCTCTGCACGCCTCCCTGGCCTGGCTATGAGTGAGTGGTCCGGCTGGTCTGACAAGAATGTAGCAGTGGTCCTTCACCTTGAAGCCACCTGCGCCACAGGTTTGATACCTGCAGTGCTCCTCGTCTTCTGCCCCAGAGCACTGCACTCTCAGGTTACAGGCCAGGTGTGGCCGGAAGTGGGGCCAGTGTGGCACTGAGCAGTTCCACTCACCATTCTCCTGCTTCTCTGGGGCAGCCTGAGGCTGTGACATTATCACAATCAGAAATATCAACAGAGAGAGAGAGAGAGAGAGAGAGAGAGAGAGAGAGAGAGAGAGAGAGAGTTTTCATTGTAGCGTACAAGACTGGATCCGCATGCATTAAAATATATCAAAGTCTGTTCTTTCAAGATGAATAAATGCAATCAGATGGGATTCTATCATAGTTAATACATAGCCAATAGTCTGCGCCAGGATGATTTTTTGTTTATTTGTTTATTTGACTGAAAACTTGCCTGGCTTGCTTGACTAAAAAAAAAACAAAAGAAACTAGAGATATTACGCAAGGTTTTTTCCTCCAAAATTGAGGAGTCTCTTTTAGATATATTTGTGGAGAACTGCAACACCACCAGGTAGAGCAGTGCATCACAATCATATAATTCATCACAACATTTTTACTTTGGGTCTTCTTTCTGGGCGATCAAATGAAAGAAATCCATCACTAGGCGATCAAATGGAGAAAAAAATCCTAAGATACATTCCATTAATATGATTGGGCAGAAAATATCATCACATCAAATGAAAATACCCTGGACATGACATAGAAAAGATACAGATATTCTTGCATTATGAAATGCATTCTTTCCTGAAAACAAATTAATAAAAACGCACCCTTACCCTAAAATCAACATTTATGCATTGCTTATTATCCCCAGAGTAGTAATCTGATTACCCCAGGAGAAAAAGTCATGTCTACTTTAGGCCAAGTCACCTTGAAACGAGCAAACCCAACAAATTTTGAAAGATGTTTTCCCAGCATAGTTGGAATTCTATTGAAAAGTGAATCCAGAGGACATGAATCGGTAGGTCTATCATTATTTGATCATGGAAATTAAAAAATACAAACAGAAGACTTCACTGCAAGAAATGCGCAGAGAAAAACATTTGTGTAAGAGATCTACCAGGTAGTAAGGGTGAGTTCCTAAATCACAGAACACTCTAAAGACGACACAAATCTGACTTTATACATTTTTTTGTGTAATGCAGAAGCTGTTAGCATACAATCAAGGAATATAAAAAGTAGCAAAACATCACTGTCCCAGACAAAAGTAGCAACTCGCTAAACTAAGCCGTGCTGTTATCAGCAAGTATGCAGAAAGTTCTCGATTGTACTATATCATCATGTTAGGAGGTATAAAAAAAAATCTTTGACAACGTACCCTTTACGCTTTAAGTAGAAACTAAATACCTATGTAGAGTTAATGACAACATCAACTGTTTTTTGTTTTTTTTTTCGCAAAATAGAAGAAATAAAAGAAATGAAAGTTGAACTGCTGTAAACAAATACATGCTATTGAATGTTAATGATTAATAGCTTTATTAAAATGATAACATTGTAAATAATTACAGACACAATTTCTGTAATGAACGAAATTATCAAACAGGACACTGTTCACACAAATGTGGGCACTTTCAGTCTGTCATGGCTGATCTAAAACACATTTGCAGTGACGAATGCATACACTGCCACTGTCTTTCATTTGATCTTAAATCAGTCTTGTTTCATGCAAAGAAAAAAAAAAACAGATCCAATAATGGGGCTAACAAGACTACCTGGTGAATTGTTCATATACAAGAAAAAATCAACATGGTTGAGCCGAACATTTGTATTCATTTTAAACAACTGGTTTCTACGTACAAAACAGTATTATATTTTCACCAATGAGAAATTAACTGTACTTAGAAGAAGAAGAAGGGGAGAAAAATGCTTTTGTACAGACACTAGGTATGCTGATCTGAAAAAAAAAAATAAAAACCATCGACAAATCTATTGCTCATTCTTAAAATTGCGTTGTTAATAAAACTCACTGAAGAAAATTTATCATTTTGACCGCTTATTTTCTGTCAACAATACAAGCTATGTATTATTTTTTTGAAAATAGAGAGAGAGAGAGAGAGAGAGAGAGAGAGAGAGAGAGAGAGAGAGAGAGAGAGAGAGAGAGAGAGAACAACACTCTTCAACGTTTTGGTCATAGACCGTCTTCATGACTGATAACAGAGTATACAATCTAAAATTGTTTTCCAGTCAGTACAGAACCCTTTAAGATGCGATAGTATTCAGCAGAATTTTGTGTTTGGCGATGGTTGTAGGTATATTTTTCTCTCGTAAAATTTCCTGTCAGGTGCAAGAGAAATGTAAGGGTGACATCAGTGTTTTCCATGGAGAGAATGATCTTAATCATCCAGTCCTGTGATACACTGCAAGAATCTATAGATAAATTCATTCATTTCTGTTTGTTGATCATCTTACTATCTGTCTTAGAATCCCTTTCAAACACACACAAACACACACACACACACATACACACACACACACACACACGCACGCACGCACGCACGCACGCACGCACGCACGCACGCACGCACGCACGCACGCACACACACACACACACACACACACACACACACACGTGGGGAGGGACTCACATACCCACCACCACCACCACCCACCCTCCCCCAGGGAAAAAAAAAAAACATTATTGCCGACGTTGTTTCTTACTTGGCTTGCTTTTATTTGGTAGCTTGTTTCTAGGCATGGGCGCACTTTATGCGCGCGCGCGCGTGTATGTGTGTGTGTATATGTGTGTGTGTGTGTGCGCGTGCGCGCGCGCGTGTGTGTGTGTGTGTATGTGTGTGTGTGTGTGTGTGTGTGTGTGTGTGTGTGTGTGTGTGTGTGTGTGTGTGTGTAACACTTCATTATTTTTTTCATTTCCTTTCCTTTTAAGTCGTAAGGAACATTGCTGTGAGTGTCATACAGACACTGTACCCAGTCTTTGTTTTATAACGCTGTACATAATGTCCCACCTGATGTAAAGTGTAGAGAATCCTAAATCCAGCGAACATAAGAAAATTCGTGAATTGCATAATGTTAAACGCCATAGAATCATGACGCCGTGGTCCCAACCTATACATTTTGGCAGTCCTGAACCAGAAGTACAATCGCTCTATCCCTATGTAGATTTCTGGTAAGGGGACAAAGTACATATATTCCTTGGTCCACAGCAGGTGCTGTTCCCCATCACTGTGGCTGTAGAGACTGAGCTGTGATCCATAATCTATTTCCACGTGCAGGGCACTGAGCATGACCATGTGAGAGGCAGGAACTGTCAGTGTGGCCGTCACCACGGGGACGCCCAGGGGATGATGAATCTGGACTCAGGGTTGAATCCTGGTGACTGCACAAACCCTGTGGAAGATAGGAATCGCCCTGTCAACATGGAGCTTGAACGTGCTGGGACAGGGAATACAAGGCAACTGTGTTTGTGCTTAACCAATGCATCCTTCAAAAGCAGCCGAAAATGATAACATCTTTTCATTTATGAGAATAGCGTGAAGCTCACTGCACTAAAACGCTTGCATATATACGATATACTTGTTGTATATACGATATACTTGTTTACTTTAGTAACTTCAGTTCTATGTGTTCCATGGAGAATATTTTCAGTGTTTCCATTGGCTTCTTTTATTTTATTTCCCCTTTGTATCTTATTTTGTATGCCTCCTCAGTACCTCAGTACCCCTGCACCCACGCCGCTCATCCCAGCCCCCCCCCCCCCCCCCCCCCGTCCACAGTCACGGTCTGGCTCATCTTACCACGGCCTCGGCACCAGCAATCCACAGGGTTTAGTCAATGTAAAATCATTATGAGGCAACCCACCAGAAAAGACAATGCGTTGCTACTGAATCACTAGAGGGCGCCACCATGTCCGTCCAACGACCCCCCCCCCCCACCTGAATTTCCCGATAGCGGTGACCTTAACAGAACTAAACTAAGCGTATAGACGTGGGGAAGTAATCAAAACTGAGGGTCACCACAAAAGCAGGACATGCAGGGCTACAGAATCTGAGACATTTCTTTTCAGTGCTGATGAATAGGGGTGAGGATGGTAACAATGATGATACAGTTTTGATTCTTGACTAAGACTACGTGACAGGGCTGTAGTTTACGCTTGCACTTGCAGTGTTGGTCAGGACATTTGAGAAACAATCTTGGAGACGCACACATTAAGTGAATAAACCTCGGCTATTTGGTCCCGGTCCTTCCAATTTAACCCTGACAAACTCAACGCTGAGAACAAGCCATCTGGGCAGAAAAATCCCACATGTAAATGACTCACATAGGAATCGCCCTGACGACTTCCCAGCTACGGTCCATGATGCTACCTACTTTGCTGCGATGGTGGTTCCAAAGCCCTTGTTAATATAGTCCTGCAGCCTACTTTCAACCAGTATGCTGTCCACTCCACATGATTTATCTTGGTTGGATGTCACTGCCTTGCTGCCTTTACTTCATTCAGGGTACTGTGTGCTCCACCCCGTTGGTTGTGTGCTTACACTTAAGTATTTTACAACCCTCCTTGGTGCCATGGTTATACACTTATGAGTATTGCTCTGTCAAGTACTTTAGGCTGTCTTATCATCTAGGACATCTGTATAATCAATCTAGGATTACAGGCACTACCTTGTCTCGCTGTTTTCAGTGCTTGGTTTTATGGTTCACCCTTTTTGTGTTTGCTTAAAACAAATTTCCTTGATGTCAATAATCATTACACACACACACACACACACACACACACACACACACACACACACACGCGCGCGCGCGCGCGCACGCACGCACGCACGCACGCACCCCCACGCACGCACGCATGCACACACACACATTAATGTGTGTTAAAACATATATATTTTGTCAGAAATCAAGCTACAAAAGGAGTTTTTTTTAAATAAACAAAAGCGGCCACTAACCAACAAAACCTATCTGCAGCCACACTGCCAAGACTTGCACAATCAGTTCGGACCCTAAATATCTTTGAATTCCATAAAAAAAAATTCTCGGATATAACTGATGTTGCCACGGGAATCAAAATGGGAGTATCCTATGCCTGCCTTTTAATGTGACACATGCAACACTGCCTACCACCTGATACCTACTCCAGAGATCTACAAAAGACACATTGATGATGGGCTGGCAGCAACATCTGTGCCACAACATCATCTCGTCAACTTTCTCAACTTTGTTTAGACTCTTGACATATCCCATTATACTGACATAAACTATTTCAAAGGCAGTAAATTATCAGGACATTTCCGTCTCCCTCAGAAAAGGTCTACTGAAAACTTCAATTTTGCCCAAAACCCCTGCCAATTCACATCATAACTGGACTACACATCTTCCCACCAGTCCACGAAATCAGCATTCCATGCCTTGATTTCCTTCACCTGCGCAAACTCTCCCCTGATGGAGATGAATTCAACTTCAAGAAGCCAAAATAAATAGATCTCCAGTACTATTAGTAATTGTACTCTCAGCCACGTAACGGGCTGTTTTCAGAACAATTGTCTTGAAACCCATGTCAAAAAAAAACAAACACACAGACCCTCTGCCAGCCTCTTGTTCCATCCACTTTCTCTTCCCATTTGCAGGATCCTTAACTTTCACTGGAGCATAGAAGAAGATTGTACACCTGGCTTTGAGACCCAGCCCGTGATAATTTTCAGACGTGACAAAAGCCTAGAACGCCTACTTGTGTGCGCCAAACTGAACACATTCACCATTACTCAATAACCTGATATCTCCCCTGCCTAAAACCAAGCCAGACACAGTCATACATGATCTTTAAGTCTCGTTGAAAATCATATGTACAATTTCCAGTCAACTGCCATATTGCGTATAATATCCACTCTCAACTTTGCAGTAACGTTTATGTAGGTGAGATAACTCACATGCTTGATGTGTGCATTTCTGAACGCCTTGCCAATGTCCACCATTACTGACCCAAACCAGTCGCTCTGCTCTTCGTCCATTCCCCAACACAACGTCAGTCATGTCAGAGCTTGGCACTTTAGCTATCGCAGACTGACACCTGGGTGCACCATGCAGGAATCCTATCTCATCACCAAACTGGGGACCCTCTGCCTGCTTGGCATCGACATCCAAAAATAGCACCAATCTATCCACCCTCACAGCGCTGGCCCATTCTACTCTCCACAGACGCCCCACCCCAGCGCTCTTTGTCTACCCAATGTGTATCTTACAGTTATTCCCTCTTCTCTCCTTCCTCCACTATCTTCAATTTCTTTATCAATCTGTTTTCACTTGCTTATCTTTTCACCCCCTTTTTCTTGCTCTGATTCTCTTCCAAAATGCATTCACTTCTTCTTTCATATACGTTTTCAAAACCCCCACTTCTTCTGTTTCAATAGTACTCTTAGCTTGTTGTCACTAATCAGCTTTACTCTTTTCCACCTACACCTTCTTCTTCTTCTTCTCATTGTCATCGTCATCGTCGTTGCCCTCCTCCTCCTCCTCCTCCTCCTCCTCTTCTTCTTCTTCTTCTTCTTCTTCTTCTTCTTCTTCTTCTTCTTTCTCATCATCATCATCATCATCATCATCATCATCATCATCATCATCATCATCGTCGTCGTCGTCGTCGTCGTCGTCGTCATTATCATCATCACTCATAATAAATTGTTAACTTTCTTCCTTTGGTATTTTGTTAATTGTCACATTACTATATTTCTTAAATGTCAGATCAATATTCTTCCATGTTTAATACTATTTTTATATTACTATCATTATATTATTATCATTATCATTATTATTATATCACTATTATTATTATTATTATCATTGTCATCAATATCATTATTATTATCATCACAATCATTGCTATTACCATCATCACCATTAATAAATAATAAACAATTATCATTGTTGTTATTATTATTATTATTAATGTTAACATTATTATTATTATTATTTTCATTATTACCATTAGTATTATAACTACTACTACTATCAACATTAGCTGTTGTCGTAGCAGCAGTAGCAGCAGTAGTAGTAGAAGTAGAAGTAGTCGCAGTCATGATCGTAGTAGTAGTAATAGTTGTGTTGTTGTAGCTACTGCTGTTGTTGTTGTTGCTGTTGTTGTTGTAGTAGTGCTACTGCTGGTGATGGTAGTGGTAATGTTTGTGGTGGTATTGGTAGTGGTGAAAGTAGTAGTAGTAGCAGTATGTCGTCGTCGTCATCATCATCAGCCTCATCATCAACCTCATCATCATCATCATCATCAATCATCATCATCATTATCATCATCATCATCGTCATCCTTCTCCTCCTCTTTCACCTCCTCTTCCTCCATTTCCTCTACCTCTTCCTACTTCTCATCATCATCATCATCGTCGTCGTCGTCGTCGTCATCTTGTTAGTAATACTAGCAGTAACAGTGATAACATTGATGACGTCAATTTTACTTATGACAACAGTGATAATAATACTATGACTACTACATCTACTACACCTGACAATGGCAAAAATCTGAGAGCCTATATAGCACACTTAAAGCAGCACTCCACAATTTACCAAAGAGATATGTAAAAATAAAATAGAATAAAATAGGACAGTTGGTACATTCACAAACGCAATAGTGACTCTGATGACAACTGACTAATGATATATCCTTGTGGTTGGGAACTGCAGTGCTGGGCTGCATTATGACAAACCTGGATGTGGGTGTGTGTGGAAACCAGGAAGAGCAACGTGAGAATCGTACTGCTGAGGATGGATGGAACATGAGACAATAACAAAAACAAGTTAACGTTCTTACCTGAATAAGGTGTTAGCTGTAGAACCTCTAAAACGTGTTCAGGAGGAATGTACTCCTGTACACTAACAGCCATTGTCACATTATAATCCACATTGGCATAGTTTACTCTGAACACCACCCGTAGGATTTTTTCACGAGCAATATAGATGGGAAGTGGGGGTCATACTCTGGTTCACACCCTGTCCATGCCACCTTGTTCCATTCATACTTGCTCTCTGGCCACTGGTCAAAATAGGATTTCTCATAAATCAAGACAGAGTTTCCTGGTATACAGGTCTGATGCTGTAAATGAACATGTAAACTTTGCTGGCTGGGACCCAAGACGTAACCCGATTCTGAGTTCATCGTCACATTTTGATACACAAAGACAAGTGTGCAAGTAAAAGTTCGATTTGCCGAAAAATCCCTGTCTATCAGTTGAGAGGTGGAAAATGTAACGGTGGCCTGTGATATCTTCAGTACGAATTGTTTGTCTCCAGACATCATGCAGGTAGCTAGGTCAGATGTGTCCACCATGACATTGTCCACTGAACGCTGGCTGTGGTCTTTGTCCGGGTCATCACCTGGAGGCTGCTGAAAAGTTTTTGACACTGTACTTTGAGGGTCCAAAGTGAACGTGTCCTGGGTACCACGTGATGTGACTTCCTTGTCTGTGTGTCATGTTAGCAAGAAGTGAGAGAGAATATGAAATGCATTGTTTCTGTGGGCGGTGCTTTTATGAAGTATGATTAATATCAACATACACTGAATTATTTGACAATCTTGGTGAGTTGAAGTTTAGTCGTTGTCATGATACATGTTTAAATAATATTGTATTGTTCATTGTGAGGACATCAGTCCTCTAGTACGAATATTATTATGGAATCCATTCTAGTTGGTCATCAATTTTCTAACGACAGGGTAGCATGTTTAGTTACTCTGTGTGTGTGTGTGTTTGTGTGTGTGTGTGTGTGTGTGTGTGTGTGTGTGTGTGTGTGTGTGTTGTGTGTGTGTGTGTGTGTGTGTGTGTGTGTGTGTGTGTGTGTGTGTGTGTACACATATACTGACTGACTGACTGAAACTAATTTATTGTCAGATTAACTCAAGGTTGTACTGACATTTAAGAAAATATTATGAACAGAACATCAACGGTTTTCTTTTCAAAGAAAAGGAGCATAATTAACACACAAAAATACGCGCGCGCATACACATACACACACGCACACATACACATGCGCGCGCGAGCGCGCACACACGCACATACACATACATACGCGCGTGCGTGCGCGCACACACACACACACACACGAACACACACACACACACACACACACACACACACACACACACACACGCGCGCGCGCGCGCGCGCGCGCGCGCACAAACACACACACACATACATAAATACACAAATACACACATCTTAATACGAACACACCCATACGCTCACATACACTCAAACTTACACACTCACACACACACAGACATACACACGCCCACGCACACACGCATACGCGCGCGCGCGCGCGCGCGCACACACACACACACACACACACACCACACCATACTACTAACACACACTCATACTCCAACACTTGTACACACATGCATTCACTCTCACAAACACACACACATATACGCACACATAGCGCACGCACGCACACACACACACACACACACACACACACACACACACACACACACACACACACACACACACACACACATGGAGAGAGAGAGAGAGAGAGAGAGAGAGAGAGAGAGAGAGAGAGAGAGAGAGAGAGAGAGAGAGAGAGAGAGAGAGAGAGAGAGAGAGACTTATGTATGACATCCTTGCTGAACTGTTATCCTCATTCGTCCCTGCATTCAGAGTTTCCACTCTCATGGGTCAGGCCTGTGGCTGCGCCTTTCTTTTTTTTCTTTTTTTTTTTAACACACAAATTTAAGAGGTGGAAAAAATGTTGATCAGGAGATTTCTGTCACCCCTCACCTCTCACACACACGTAATCACAAGGATCATGCTACCACGGCGACTTCAGATCAACGCCTAAGCCTTACGTTATAGGACTTTTACATTCTGAAGATAATTATTCTGATTTAGGACGCGCTCATCATCCACTCACAGGGGCCAAACCTGGACGTAACCGATATTATGTACGCTTTTTTTTTCTGATGGTCCCTTTCCTTCTGTGTGGTCAGCAAACATTATGACGTCACAGCGTGGTGAAGATCCGTTACAAAATTTTCAGTTGAGGTATCCAGCGGTTGTCTCCTCAGTCAAATCTATAAACTGGGACTAAAGAGGTGCGATTCAGTATAACACATTGAAGGAAATCTGGGACTGGTTTCAGGTTCTTGACTTTGATGTTATTAAAATGGTGAGGGCTATCAGATTCAGTACAATAACTTTTACATGGATTTACAATCCTTTGAATACTGCCAGCGTTCTGACTTCAGATTAAAAAGAAAAGTACTTTAAATCACCAGCCTTTGGCTGTGTTGGTGATCTTGATGGACTCTGTCACTTATATACTCAGAGGCATAAAAAAAACGCGAAAATATAGAGACAGTGCACGATTGTTTGACATTGTGAACAGGACGTAAGCAATGTCGATGGCACGTGCAACATTAGCAGTACGTGGTGTCTTGGCCGGTTGTAACCTCGTAACAGTGGGCGAATGTTGCCGGGTCAGCGTTTTTAGCACGAGGAGTGCAAGTGCCATGTGGACTACCTACGCCACGTGCATCAATGTGAATTGCAACTCAATGTGGCCCCGATTGTTGGGCTATAAATTTCCAACCCCCAAAAAAGTACAAATTATTCCTTCCAGCGGCGCCAACATAATGCCGAGACTTTCCCGTCAAGATCGTTGCATAGCAATGGGGCAACAGCAGGCCGGGTTCCAATGAAGCAGGTCGCTATCGCATTCGAAGTCCACATTTCCACCATCTACCGCCTTCTGGACCGCTTTCAAGCAAGAAACACCACTGATGACAGACCGAGAAGCGGCAGACCGAGGGTCACCACAGCAGCCCAAGACCGCCATCTTCTGCGTCAGCATCGACGGGAGCCTTACCAAATCGCTGCCAACACAGCCAGGAACACCGTCGGCAACCATGGCATGCCAATCAGCAGCAGCAGGACCGTGCGTCGCCGACTGAACACAGTTGGTCTCCAATGCAGGCGTCCAGCCCGGCGACCTATCCTGACACTCCAACATCGCCAGAACCGTCTGCAGTGGGCACAGATCCACGTGCATTGGCGCCATCGGGACTGGGGCCGAGTCCTCTTCAGTGACGAAAGCCGGTTCTGCGTCGACCCAGGTGATGGCCGCATCCGGATCTGGAGAAGAGCAGGGGAACGCTTCACGGATGCCAACATCACCGAAAGGGACCCATGGGGTGGTGAAAAACATCATGATCTGGGGGGCTATCGGCATGAATCGCCGTATTGGGCCAGTCATCTTCCAGAATGTGGGTCCAGGACGTGGTAACGAGGTCACTGCTGTTCATTACATCGACCAGTTTCTGAGGCCCCACGTCTTGCCGCATTTCCAGCGGCATCCACAGAACCTGTTTCAGCTGATTCAGCAGGACAACATCTGCTGCCTCACCCAGCCCGTTCTCCCGACCTTAACCCAATACAGCATTTCTGGGATGCCCTTCAGAGGCAGTTGAACCAGCTCAACCCCAGACCCCAGACAGCAGCTCAGCTTTCTGTCGCTGTGGGCCAGGTGTGGTGGCAAGTCCCCCAGAGGCAGACCAACACTCTGGTGCGCTCGATGTACTGCGGGTGAACAGCTGTGATCAATGCTCGAGGTGGTCACACCAGATACTGACATTCTGCTATTAACACAGGGTCAAGGTCAAGTTCATGTGACCTTATTTTCTACCAGAATGAACTTTGAAAGGACACTTTTGCGGTGTTTGATGCTTTTCCGCACTTTCTATTCCCAGTTCAAAGGAATCGTTGGCCAAATTAAATCAAAATGTCCATGCAGTTTGTTTTCGCGTTTTTTTTTTTTTATGCCTCTGAGTATATTTTACCCATTCACCTGAGTAGTTATTTTGAGGCACTAGTGTCACGCACTCTGACTGTTTTAGGGTGATTTTGTAATTGTAAACAGGAAACAATTAGTTCAAATCATAATCTGTAGCCTTACTTAAGTTTTTCCCCTGCATGACCAAAAGGTAAAAAGTAAGTTGTGCAAAAGAGATTAATCATTACTTATGCATATTTTGGTAATAGACATAATTTGTTCAAGCTTTCTTTTGGGTTTGTGAGTTCTCTGTCATATATAGAGGGGAGGAGGGTGAAGAGATGTGTGGTCTTGCAACTTGGACAAAATCAACAGAGAGGGAAATTGGGAAGAGAAATATGTAAGACCATAGAGAGATAAGGATGTGGGAAGGAGGAAAAAGGTGGTAGGTATCAATGTAGAAAAGAAAGTGAAATGAAATGCAGGGAGAAGGGGTGGGGATAGGATGGGGGTCTATATGTATATACAGTATCACTTTCTGAGCTCATATTCACAAGGCTGCAATGTGTGTAGACAGATGACTTGGCGTTCCATCATTTTGCAGTCCAGACCATTCCCACAACCATTACTCCAAAAAGCTACCATTCCGATATGTGAGAGTCTGTAATGTACAGTACAGTGATATTCTAGGGAAATGTCCTTCTCGGCAAGGGTATTAACTTCCTTTCTCGAAGAATTCACTTACGGTTCCCTGTCACTATCTCACGTGTATTAATTGGCAGAAATACTTGACAGGATGGAAACCATGTCTGCAAAGAATGTTTTATATTTACATTTATTATTTCTGCTCTGGCCCTGAATATTTGTGGCTGTGTTGATAAACAAACAGAGCTGGCTTTTCAAGTTATTGTACTATCTACTGGAGTCTTAGGTTAGAAATCCGATCACGCTGGTCAGTCTCCCAGAGGTTGTTTTTGAATGCTGCCAACGCTGGCTGTCTAAGTCTCCTTTAGTTCTGGATGACCCAGCACGATGCCGAAGTGTCAGCGCAGAATCTCTTTAACAGGACCATGGAGAAGGTGGTATGTCAGTTCTCTCCTTGATGATGGAGGACCACCTTTGCAGGCAGACCCACTAACGGTATTGCTGGCCAGGGTGTTGTCGTACTAGGGGGTTGACACTCTTTACCACAATGACAGCTGGATGGTAAAGGTGATGCCGGAATAGCTCAGTTGGTAGAGCCCCAGACTCGTAATCCAAGGGCTGCGGGTTCGAATCTCCTTCGCCGGGCCTTTTCGGTACAGGGGGATTTTTCCCTTGGAGTTAACATTAGTTCTGACTCCATTCCCCATACAGTCCTTCGAATGAGACTATAAACCAAGTTCCGTGTGTGAACGCACGCATAACATTTTGCACACACGTAAAATCCCATCACCAACTTTCGGAAGAGAAGGCCAGTTTGGCCGTTTGGTATGGATGACACGTTACACATAGCATGAACCCTGCGTGAGAAATGGAAAGAATGAAGGAAGTTAGGAAATCGAGTGAACGATATTGAACGATATTGACTGGATAACACGGAAAACGACTGAATAAAGCGCCAGCTAGCAGCTCATCAGTCGGCACTACCCAGGTAGGGCAGCCAGTTGTGTAAACGAGTGTGGATTGTAAAGCGCTTAGAGCTTGGTCTCCAGCCGAGAATAGGCGCTATAAATATTCATTATCATTATTATCATTATCGTTTTCTCAAGCTGGCTGAGACTTAGATTTGTGTGATCAAGTTTACTTTATAGAGAGACAAGAATCTTATTCTTTGTTTAAATGGTGTGATTAATTTTGCTGGCACATAAAAACTGCTTCGTAGGTGAGGACGAAATCATCCAGAATAAACCCAAATCCTTCTCTGTCAAATTAGAGACATTAAGAGCTTTACGTTGAATTCATGATAATCTATTATGTGCGTACCAAATTTAACACGAATGCTATTCTCGTGTTCATGTAAATGCAGGACGTTTTCACATCAAATTATGACATAACACGATTATCTCTAACGCATTTGCCTATTCAGTAGCTAGCTCATTTTGATATATGCTTTGTTTACTCTTATGTTCTGCTTTTTTTCATCCATATCTTTCTGGTGTATTGTTGTTTGATGTCGCCAGTCTGTTTTAATTCTACGAAACGAATTTGATATGAACTAAATACTCCCTTACATCTATTTGCATACCTCATGTACCTCTGCCATCGAAATGAGGGGCAAACATGCTCTGATGCATTTCAAAACCACCAGTTTAGTATGCACACAAATCCAGATACATTTGTAGGCCATGAAATTAATAGCATCATATGTTTAGTAAGATACACATTCATAGAGCATTTTGTTATGTTTAGATCCTATTTTTTTTTTCAATATTTAAATATGCAAGGCTAAGTTCTAGACATTTTTCATTGCATTTTGCACGTGTTCAAACATTGCACTCATCACGCTCATTTCAAACAGTTATGCTCGTACTTTTTTGTCATAGATTTCTACCCATCATTACAGGGAAATGACAACATGTTTGTTGCATGCAAATGCTAGTAATCAACTGCTGATAGCTTGAGTATGTTCTCTGCATAGCAATGAATGAATGAATGAATATTTAATTTAATGTCTGTTCACACGGATAGTGATTTTAGACACCATGCAAAAGTTACCCCCGCCCTTCAAAAATAAGAACAAGTGAAATAAAACTTCAAAGTAATCTTCCAATAGGTGTGGATAGAATAACTTTTGGAATTAGATAATGTCTCTGCATAGCAATGGACAGATGATATTCTACGTTTTAAGACAACAACAACTTGTTTAATACATTGGCATGAAAGTGTCAGGCAAATCTTTATAACAGATTTATTCGGTGATGATCCCCTATGAACAGCTGGAGAAAGAAGAAGAAATTGTTAATTTTAATTCTGAGTTTGAGTGTGAATCCACTTGACTAGTTTGTCTTCCTTTTTCTTACGCCGTTTCTCTATCAGCAAGTTCAGAGTGTAAAGATAGGGATTGATTGCTGAGTTTTAGGGCAGCACGATAATTGCCATGGCAACGGTGACCTCTCCAGACACAGGCACGCCCTGAGTTGCCAAGAGGCCCAGTAGTCCAATGGGAAAACCAGCACAGGAAGTCTGACATGGCGATTATAAACAGACGATTAGCAATGTCAGTATTACGTGAAGTCTGACCAATTTGAGTTTCTGACATTTGACTGGTTCGCACAGAGTGTAAAATGACAGATTGACCAAAGGCAATCGTGAGAAAGAGAATGAGTTTAACACAATAAAGACCCAAAACGCATAGTGTTGCCCATCAAATGGTTTTCTGGTGACCGGAAGGGGGATGCAGATTCCTGTTTGACTGTAAAAATCCCCAGTGAGCATGGTTTGGAGAAAAAAGGGCGCAGCTGCCAACATGATGCCGATTGTCCAGCATAAAGCAGTGGCCAGATGAGCATGGATACCCTTAAAATGCAGAAAGCTGAGTGGAAAGCGCACAACCAGAAAACGTTCTAGGGTAATGAGGCAGATGATGAAAGCTGACACTTCAGAAGATAACAGTGAAATAAACCCTGCAATCTGACAGGCAAGACTGTGTCTCCACGACACGTCTGCCCATGTGTAGGTGTTTTGGTAAAGCCTGTCAGCCACCCCAATGATTGACAGGTACAGACCCATCAGAAAGTCTGATGCACACAGGTGAACTATAAAGACACTGAAACCTACAGACCCTCCTCGTTTGATAGTCACCAAGCGGAATACACCACTGACCAGATTGCCAAGCAGGGACAGAGAGGCAAATAAGACTAGCACACTTCGGTATACATTAGACCTTAGCAGGTCACTACATGACGAGATTTCATCTTGAGGAGCTATACAGTTGTTAAAGTTGAACCTTCTAGCAAGCCAGCTTCACAGCACAGCTTGTAATTATCACCATATACCATTCTTAGTTGGGTAAGATCCTTCAAGACATTCTCCTGAATGTCATCCATGGGACTGCCCCTCATGTCCAGTGTATGCAGCTGTGTCATCAGCTGCAGACCTTTGTCTGTGACACGATGTGTGCCACAACCAGACATGTTCAGCAACTGTACATTGGGAAACATTTTCGCCAGCCTACCAGTTATTGTTGGAAGATCAATAGCAGACAAGTGCAAAATCTGGATACATGGATGTTCTATGTAGAGGGAACCATTTGCATCGTTTTTGTTGGGGAAGACCATCATACAGAAATCTGGAGAGTGGATTGTCAGAAAGAAAAAGTGTCTTTAAATTCAACATACCCTGAAGACTACTGATGAGAGAGGTGATGTGATTATTACTGAGGTCCAATGCTACTATGTTAGGAAGGGAGCTGTTACCCAAGGCAAACACCTGGCAGCTGGCCAGACTCAGATAGACCAGCATCAGGTTCAATGTCACGTGCTCTCCATCTTCATTCTACTGCCACGTGCTTTCAGGTACCGCAAGTCAGGGAACTGGTCAGCAGAAAACAATTACGGCATGTGAAAGCTTGACCATGGCACGTGCACACACTGGGGCATTGGTGATCACACAGTAATTCGTCGTCTGACTGTGGGCATTGAGACATGCCGTCACACACGTGGAGAGGATGCAGGCAGATGGAAGAGCGGCGCGGCAGCGGTAATGGCCAGGACACTGGTAGTGCTCACATCCTGCTTCATCTTGCTTTTCTGGGCAGTCATACACCCCATTGCACCTGGTGAATACAGGAAGGCAGTAGCCCTTGGGGCATTGGTAGTGAGTCTCTGGGCACTTGGAATGTTCTGAGACACACATGGGGTTGGTTTAAAGGATAGATGGTGTAAAATCCGGTTATGAAATTCACAACAGCTGGTGGAGGGGGAGGCGGCTGTATTGTCACATTATAATGTCTTTTTGGGCTTAGGTAATGGTGCATACAGATGCCTTCATCATCTCCATTGACACAATCGACATTTCCATCGCACCGCTTAGCAGGGTTGTAACACTGTGTCCACATGCATGGACAGTATCACACACACACACACACACACACACACACACACACACACACACACACACACACACACACACACACACGTATATAAACTCGCTCACATGCATGTACGCATGCACACACACACACACACACACACACACACACACACACACACACACACACACACACACACTGTAGATTATTAAATTGTATGAATGTCTACTTATCTATGCCTCTTTATGAAAAGAAAATCGTTTGGGTGTACTTTACGTTTTCAAAGATCATACTCATTAACTTTACTTGCTTAGCAGTTCTGTACTTAGTAGCTTATTCACAGTGATTGTGTTTTGAGACGAAAAGACAGTATATTACTATAACCATAACACAAGTGCAGAAAGGACCAGGCTCCTTAAATGTTGATTGTGGCTTGGCAATACTTGGGCATATATTAGAAGAGATTCCTTTTTTTTTTTTTTTTTTTTCGTGGGATGGCACTTCAAAGCTCCTGAAGAGTCTGACTGGACTTTTGCAAATGCGCAGGAAATGTTATTCTGGTTCATACTCATTGATTTATTTCTGGTGTGCCTAGACTACACTCATTCCGGAGTCACTGCAGACTAGTGCAGAGCGTTAACGTTGTTAACATTTAGGAAGTCCTGTGTAAAACATGTTGTGTGAGGTCAGATTACCCTCTCAAGGAAACAGTTCAAGAGGCAACCTAGAGAGTGATACTGCACGGCTTCAGATTGTCAAAAATGTATTGCTTGCATTGAGACAGCCGAGGACATGCCCTACATGCTTCTCTCTCTCTGAAATTGTTAGTGTTTGTATTATGACCCTCTAATGCTATGGTGAGACTCATTATGGCGACTGGAATAGCTCCATGGTAGAGCACCATACTTGTGATCTTGGTGATCCTTGGGTTGAGAGTTCGAATCTCCACCCGACTGTTTCGGTACAGGGAGATTTTTTCCCTCAGAGTTAACATTGGTTCTGACTCCATTTGCTAAATAGCTCTTTGAATGAGACTATAAACCGAGACTGCCACCTGTCGTGGGGTTTTGCAAATTTCTGAGAGCCTTAAAGCTTGCTTCCACTTGTTCTAACTCGTGACTGAAGAGCGTTACAAAGACGAGCATGTAACGCATAGTTTTGCGTGGTGTGTCATTTGTAGTTTCTGAGATCGTTCTCATTGCTCATTTGGAATTCTGTCTGATTTAACAAGATTGTGTTGTAAGATAGTTTTGTAAGACCTATTCCAAAATAAATGCATTGAGTACAACTGCTTTTATACAGTCAGTAGAGATGGCGTTGTTAAGTGCCTCTAGATACCAATGCTTTCATAGCAGACAGGCCATGTTTGCATTTGATGATGGTAATCTAATCATGTTTTTTTTAATGTCAGGATTATGTCGCAGCGCATACTCATGCAACAGAGGTCGTGCGATGGTTCAGTGTGCTTTCCACTGATGGGAAGTGGTGAGGGTAGTTTTCTACATGACTTGTTGACAGTCTAGTTTCTTGACGCCACTGAGCAATGGTGTTCACATTCTACGGGACTGTTTTGTTTTCTCTCGAGCTTTCTTTGGCAATTTGTAGATCAGACCGTTATCTGCTAGTGTCCACACTCGAGCCGTCCCGTTTTCATTGAGATCTGCAAGGTCCTTAGTACATTGTACAAAACAGGCCTGGAGAAAGAAGAAGACATGTTTTTGCATATTTGGTGATGCATGTTTTTGTTCTTCTTCATTATGTGATCATTAATGTATCAACAACTAAAATACATTCCTTTCTCTTACTCTCTCTATCCCTCTTAACTTATATTTGCTTATAATGATAACCTTCCCTCCCTCTACTGTCCTCAAAACACAAAGGGTGTAAGAGAAAGTATCCGTGGCAACGGTACGATCTGTGACATTGACCACACTACTTCACTCCAAGATCTCCAGTGTACGATGACAAAAACAGTGACAATGTGTATTGTCACTGCACGCACCATTTTACTGCATGTTACTCCTTTGATATAGTGTCTTACTTGTTACTTCTAACAAACAATCACCTTTCAGTCTTAAAAGGAAGGAGTGTTACCTGTTTGTCTGTGCCACAGTGCACGTGGCCAGGAGGGCAAGGCCGGTGGACACAGAAGTCTTCATCACTGTTGTCGACACAGTCCTGACGGTGGTCACACACCAGACTGTAGGGAACTCTCTGCCCTCCTCTCTGACAGCCGTAGGAGGGAGGAAGTGACGTCATAGTCACCGGACATGTGTGGGCTGATGGGATGTCCCAGGATTCGGGGCTATGGCCAAAGGACTGGGGTTGGAGTGCCCAACAATGGCTTAACGAATCACAGGCAAGGAACTCATGAACTGTGTGGTTAGAAGGACAGACAGTCAACCCAGTTATTGCCTCCTTTGCATTCATGTGAGGTAGAGTCAGTGCGACTGCAGATGAAGAGGATAATTCACTTAGTGCCTGTTGGTACTCACACAAGATTGCTCGACTGTGCAATGTGGAATAACAGGAAAGTAAACACACCGTATCATTCCACGTATCAGTCGCTCGTTGAAGATTTTCACTTTCCTCTAGATAAGGCGTTAGATACCCCAACGAACCACACAGGGGGTATATTTCGGGAAAACAGACCCGATGCAGGATGGGATAAGCCACTGTTTTGTCTGCCCATATCATTGCAGACAGATATCTGCCAAACACACACCACTGATCATGACAAACTTCTACTGCAAAACTGTGCTCAAGAAATGTTTGGGACAATCAGTTCTAGACAGTTTTGTAAAATAAGAAGTAGGAATGCTGCAGGGTCGAGTTTTGACCCAGAGACTGACTGATACTTCATGGTACAGTGTGACCCAGTAACTGATTGAAAGTGATTGCATGCCAAATTACAAATTGTTGGATTACCAGAAACTTTACAGTTCTTGTGTAATTAAAATGTAGAAAAACAAAATCCATCAACTAGTTTATATCGCTTTTACGTTTGATTCAGCACTCATGACCTCTAACTCTAAAGTCTCACGTGATTGTTAATGACCAATCGTTATGATGATAAATAATTAGTAAATTTAACGAGACTTACCTGTAAGTCGAGGTCAAATTGGAATTATTTAGAGTTAAATTGGATTTCTTTAGAGTCTAGAGATGGGAATGAGCAATCATGTGCCCCCCCCCCCCCCCCCCCCCCCCTCCTCATCTCGGCTCTGGATGATTCTCGCTTACCCTCCCAGGTAATGTCTGTTAAATTTATTTTAGAGGTCATATGTGCCTCACGTACTTGTTCATTCCCATCACTAGACTATAACTCAGTCTAATTTAACCTCAACTTACAGGTATGTCTCGTTAAATTTACTAATTATAGGGCTCCGCCAAGTTTATGAGAGTAGTCGTGTCAGTCTTGTCTGGCACCTCAGTCTAACAAACCTTGTGACTGGGGTGACTTTGATTTATTCAGTCGTAGAAAAAGACTTGTTATCTGAAAACAGACAAGAGACTAATATCAACAAAGTAAATGAATCAAATTAGATTCACCAACGATATTCTCACTCCGGTAGTCAACACTTACCTACCTGATGTGCAAACGGGTACACGTGGAAATAACAAGCAAACAAACAAACAATGTTGTTAGGCAGGCACTCAAGGTCTGACCTGTGCATTGGGCTAATGCGTAGGTCAGACATCTGCTAAGTCGTAGCCACGAGACCCTCTTTTTCAATTCTCTGATCTCAGTTGTTAATTCATTTATCCATCAGCTTAAAATCATGCGTAGTGTGGTCTCAGAACTTAGCAGATGTGGTGTAGCGTATATGGACTAGTTAGCATGCAGTGACGTCTGCTTGATGAAACTGAAACTGAAACTTGGAAATCATTTTAAAATTTGATTTTTTTGACAGAATTACAAAGTTCGTTGGCCCATCAGAACCTACCATGCCATTTGCAAAAAACTCGCTTACACGAATTTGGCAAGAGACATTAGCTTGTTTATATTACATTAAGACTTTTGTCTCAAAAAAGTAATAATTTTTCTCTCTCTCTTTTTTTTTTAACTAAGCGCCGCTCTCTCTCTCTCTCTCTCTCTCTCTCTCTCTCCTCTCTCTCTCTCTCTCTCTCTCTCTCTCTCTCTCTCTCTCTCTCTCTTTTGTATCCCATGTTTACTGCTGGTTATTTTTTCCCCTTGCAATGAAGGTTATATTTCCATTCAATACACATGTTACGTCAACAATACACATATTATTCAATATGATTACATACAAAGTTTAACTAGAGCTGTCAAGATCGTACAACAGTGTCATAATTCTATATTACAGTTTAAACTTATTACTCTATATCCATTATTAGTAATGACATATTGAAAAGCTGCAAGGGTATACACCACTTACTATATATAAACAGATTACTGTTGGTTATTAGTATATTGTCACTGAATAATTAATACATGAAGTAGTGTTTCATTATCAAAAAATTGGAGGTGGAGGGGAAAGGGTGGTGGTGGTGGGGGGTCATGATGGCATATTTATCTCTTACTCTGTCTCTCTGTCTCTGTCTCTGTCTGTCTGTCTGTCTGTCTGTCTCTGTCTGTCTGTCTGTCTGTCTGTCTGTCTCTCTCTCTCTCTCTCTCTCTCTCTCTCTCTCTCTCTCTCCTCTCTTGACCTCTCTCTTTCCTCTCTTTTTCATGCATACTTGACTAGATTACGTAACTATAGAAATAGACATAAGATAATTTCAACATGTGTGCACAGACACATATGTAGAGGTGCAAACGACCATGTCTCACATGTTGGGAACACCACCAGTAATGGAAGACAAGCCAATGAACAACATGAACTGCTGATGTTTCCACGTCAAGCGAATCACGTCCCTGTACTCCTGCACCGTGTTGAGACTGGCCAGCTGCGCCCCCTGCTTCACACACTGAGCTCTGGCATCACTGACAGTGTTAGCCATGTACAACAGGGAGTAGCATCGACCGTTGACCTCAAAGCCCACCTCTTCACACCTTAGGTGACCACAGTTCTCTTCGTCTCTTCCATCGGAACACTGGACGACCAAGTTGCAGGCCATGTGGGGCCGGTAGCTTGTCCAGGTGGCCACTGAGCAGTTCCACTGACCCTGGGAGGTTTGGATTAGCTCTTCCTGCAGCAACACAGTCAGTGGTGAAAATGCAGAGAGAGAGAGAGAGAGAGAGAGAGAGAGAGAGAGAGAGAGAGAGAGAGAGAGAGGGGACAGACAGACAGACAGACAGACAGAGAGAGTCTGAGTAAGGGTCTTAAGAAATTTATTCATAATAGGCAATGGCCCCTTATGAAGTAGTGTGTAACATTATATATAGGCAATAGCCATCAAAAAAAGAGCAAGAATACATAAAGTGATATTTCTTAACAAATGCCAGTAAACATACACAGGAAGAGAACAAAAACAAATGGAATGCATATCTCTATGACGTTGCTAGTTCTCTTAACTTGAATGCTTTATGCAGGTAGAGTGAGAAATACCGTACAACTTGAAATCTACATTAAGACATCAATAAGCTGAGCTTAAATGATGAAGTTTGTCGACGATATTTAGGTTTAATAAAAACTTTCACGAGTACCTTTGAGCGCTGGACAACACAAAACAAAATGTACCTTATTTTCTTCTTATGAGTTCCGACCCAGCGGACGAAAGGCCTCGGAGCAGGCAATACAAATATATCTGCCTTTAAAGGGGATTGCGATGGTTCCCTTATGCAGCCGTGAAGAGTTTTCGTATCTGTAATATATTTTTCTTAATTTCATGTTCCCAGTTTTTACATCTTCAACTTCCTGCCCCCCCCCTCCCCCCTCGTTAAGTTCAAAGTTTTGCCAAGTCACTACTACGAAGACAATTTAGTTGTTGGCCTGCGCTTGTTTTCCCCCCACATATTAGATTGTTCGTCTTTGTATTTGTCTGACTTTATTCAACTTTAAAAGGCTGTGCCAGCCTTGAATAAAAGCTACTCTGTGTTAGGTTTCCTTATGGGAGCAAAAACTACCCCACTTGTTTACTGTTTATTGTTTGCTGTTCCCTGCCTCATTTCATTTCCAATTACCTACCTACCTATCCATCTGAAGAAATACCGTGTGCCTGTTACATCAAGGGAACACTAAACGTCATATATACACGTCACCTGATGGAAAGTGAACAGAATTCGGAATCCTGGAGTTGGCGGATGTCGTCTGCCCACCCAGTACTTCATTTTCACTGGTTCGGGTTGAAAGGGCAAAAGGAAGGGATTTTGAGGAAGCAGCTCATACAACAGTCTACTATGACCGTTAGCTGGATGGACAGAGATCTGGGGAACATCATGGGGAATATTGACGGTCACAAAGCTGATCATCATGACATGATCAGGAGGAATCTGAGTCCATGCATTTATAAATTACCATGTGTCTGTAACTGAAGCACGCCAGCTGTAGGATGGAATCCTGGTGACTGTAAGAGACCTGGACAGAATTAATGATATGTTAATTCCATAACTAATATTTAATAAAGAAACGTATTAAACCCCTACTGAAATCAAACAGCATTTGCTGTCTTTTCCTTTCAATTTATCACAGCTTTTCCATGTTTGTGGTAAAAGCTGCACATGATAGGCCACCGTACCATGGTCAAGGGAGAGAATCAACGTTTGGACTTCAGCAGTTTGGCGTCTTGTGGGCAGTGCCCCTATCAGTGCCAGAGGCAGCCACTGTGTTGTGAAGCATGCTGAAACAGTCTGAGGCTTGATGTCAGGTGGAACCTGACAGAACCCATCCCTCTCCTGTTTGATTTTTTCTGGCTGGGTTTTACTCCCCCCACTTGTGCACAGCAAACACACGGCCATCAAATAATGACACTCTTCCTACAGACTGACGTAACTGACACTGCTGATACTAAGGGCACAGGCTGGAGGTGCGCATAACTGGAACCCACCAGAAGAGCTATGCATTTCATCACCTAGGGGCAGGCCACTGAATAGCGTTCTTGGAAACAGTACATAATATTGCATGATGTCGGGAAAAAAAACAAAACAAAACAAAAAAAAACAACCAAAAACAAAAACAAAACAAAAAAAAAAAAACACGTATGATGCAGGCGTCCTTGTGAAGTCTCACTGTCTCTACGGTGCCATCGACCAGTCTGTCCTTCCTGCTTCAACTCCCCATCCTTTGGTAATAAATCAATCCACCTGAGCTGTCTGTTCACAGCTTCAACTACTCATCCTTTGATGATAAATCAATCAGCCTGAGCTGTCTGTTTACAGCTTTAACTACCCATCCTTTGATAATAAATCAATCCACCTGAGCTGTCTGTTCACAGCTTCAACTCTCCATCCTTTGATAATAAAAACAATCCACCTGACCTGAGCTGTCTGTTTACAGCTTTAACAACCCATCCTTTGAAAATAAATCAGTCCACCTGAGCTGTCTGTTCACAGCTTCAACCTCCCATCCTTTGATAATAATCAATCCCCCTGAGCTGTCTGTTCACAGCTTCAACCTCCCATCCTTTGATAATAAATCAATCCCCCTGAGCTGTCTGTTCACAGCTTCAACTCCCCATCCTTTGATAATAAATCAATCCACCTGAGCTGTCTGTTCACAGCACAACATGCATGCTGCACAGAGTACATGAACAGGTCAGTGCAGGTGTAAACTTTAACATCCTTCTTTTTTCTAATAACCTGTACATGTGATCCACGTTTTCCGACGACATACCCCCTTCACAAACAAACATACGAAACTACTAGGAACTTGGGCACAGTTCCTCCTCACACACACACACACACACACACACACACACACACACACACACACACACACACACGCTGCAGCCAGAATCGCTTTCTTGTGCAGGTGGCTCCACTGGTTACTGACGCAGACCAGCTTTACTCTCAATAACTGTGTTGTGAGAATACACGGCGCCGAAGAACGCCTAGGCCGTCCGGAAGGTGTTCTAATGGCGCTTTAGCTGCTCTCTCCTGTGTTGAATCTCATAACACTGTGTGCTAACACCGTGGGTTCTTCTTTGCAGTTATTTTCTAATGACATTTTGATAGGTTTAGCATTGGCATAGGTCATTCAGTTGTTTGAGGTTAATGTAATGTGGGTCGTGTGATGGCTTGCACTTCTTCGTTAATTGCACAGAGGGCTTCTGGATTTACATACCTGTATTTGATGTCATATTCATCGGCATGGGTATGTTAAGCCATTTTTAGGTCCATTCATTTATCGATTCACTCATTTTCTATGAATATGATCGATCTGAACGTGCGCTAAAACTGTCTTGCTGACTTCTTGCATCTGTACGTTTCATTCAGCGAGAGACAAACTCTACCTCCCTTTATTTCGGGTTTGTCAGGAATGAAGGGGGCAGATGGGGCGGAGAGGGGGGGGGGGGGGGGGGGGGGGGGGGGGGGGGGGGTGTCTGCACCCAATTTCATCAAGTATCAGGTTTGATTTGTTGTGTCAAGTTTGTAATGAGAGAGAGAGAGAGAGAGAGAGAGAGAGAGAGAGAGAGAGAGAGAGAGAGAGAGAGAGAGAGAGATGACATTGTATTTTATTCTTTCAATGAAAGGTTGTCTATGTTCTTGTTTACTCAGTCCGGATATTTTGTCTTCCTTTTCAGATATGCGAGGCAAGATATTGTTGCGTCTGTTACGGGTGTTTCAGCTACCATGACAAATACTAATCAGCAAAATGTTCATTCTTTTTTAGCTGGGTTGATGCAGTCTGATAAAATGGTGTAGAGCTGTTTCCGTTGGTATTCACGCATAGATATGACCAGTGTAAACTCATCCCCTGATTTTTTTTTGACGAGTGCTGCTTATTTTTTTTTATCTTTGTCTAAAGTGACATATTGATTGTAACAACTATACACACGCTATACAGTTTTCTGACATTCTCTCAATGTCAGCTGTTCAAGACATTCTATCTTCGATTGGAACTGTGTTGAAATATGGTCCACGTTTATTTCGTTGTAGAAACATTTCACACAGATATTTGGACTGATTCCTCTCTTCCTCATTCAAAATATGTAGACAGGTACCTAAGGGCTGTGTGAATTGGTGACGATGATAGAGGGAGGGAAGAAAGCAGAACATCTCCAGCCATAGTTTGAAACTTCCAAACAGGACTGGCTCTGTCACAAAACTGATGTCTTGCTTCAGTACATAAACCATCACATTATAGCAGATGGAAGAACAATTGTTGGAAAACCCTCTCACAAACCTCTGAAGCCGAACACAACGGAACAGGAAAGTGGCAGTGTAATGTACAACGTGGCTGAACACACACACACACACACACACACACACACACACACACACACACACACACACACGCACGCACGCACGTACGCACGCACGCACGCACGTGCGCGCGCGCGCGCACACACACACACACACACACAAACGCATGCAGACGTCAAGAGGCCAAAGGAACGCGAGAGGCTCAGAACGCTGAAAGAAAGGTATGTATGTGATGCTCAAAGAACATATTACTATTTTCTTCCTCCACGTGCGAAGGCCATAGCCCAGCTTGAAAAATAATGGGGCGAGTCAAGCAGACAAACAGACAACACACACACACACACACACACACAGACACACACACACACACACACACACACACATACACACACACACACACACACACACACGCGCGCGCGCGCGCACGCACACACACACACACACACACACACACACACACACACACACACACACACACACACTCACACCAATAATACACAGTAAAAAGCACGCCCTGAAACCACCTCCCTATCCCAGACTTCCCCTATCTTCATCCTCTCCCCCTTCCTTCTTTGGAAACATATGGACATCCCCAAAATGTCTCATCAGGCTGCTTAAGTTATTTCTTCTTTTCCTTTCCTTTCTTTCATTTTTCTTTCCTTTTTTAAGAGAGAGAGAGAGAGAGAGAGAGAGAGAGAGAGAGAGAGAGAGAGAGAGAGAGGGAGAGAGAGAGGAGAGGCAGAGACACAGAGAGACACATATAGAGACAAAGACACAGAGAGACACAGAGAGACTAAGAAAAAGGACATAGACAGAGACAAAAACGGAGAGAGAGAGAGAGAGAGAGAGAGAGAGAGAGAGAGAGAGAGAGAGAGAGAGAGAGAGAGAGACAGACAGAGAGAGATCAAAGATGCTTTGCTACACTGTGGTCCTATAGAAGCTAGTCCAGTCACAAATGTACTCACACAGAATTCAGCTGTGACTTCGAAGATTTTAGGTGAGAACGTATAGTTCACAGCTGACATGGAGCAGTTTCCCCTACATTTAATGCTCTTTATATAAAGATTTGGTTTTTCAGCAACTTGTTTACTTATGGCGCTTTCTTCTCGTTTTTTGAAGTTTTGTTTTCCTACACTTCACTGGCTGCTCTGGAGTGCTGTTGAATTCTGTTTGTGTTCCCTTGGGGGTGAGTGGTGGTGAGAATACCACAATTTTATAGAATGTAGTATATCTCCATCTGATGACACAGACACGATCAGCCATGGCAGTGGCCTTGGTTCTGGACCGACCTCTTCAGCTGGGCCCACGTCATTGTGGTTGTCTTCTCTTTGGAATCCATGCACTGGCGTCAAGTCTGTGGAGATCTTCCCACCTCCCTTTTATCCTGTGGGGTCTATCCCAGTGTCTTTCTTGTGATGTTGGTAGGAGCCTTTCGTGGTATGTGACCAGTCAGCACAATTTCCTTTTCTTTATTTCTGTTATTTGTTACCCTTAAAAATTTTCTGTTCGTGGTCACTGGTGTCGACAAATTCCTGGGGACTGTCGTTGAATGGACGTGATGGCGCCCTCTGGAGGGAAAGTTCACTCACACTGGCTCTGCAGCTAGGCAATTATTGTCGTCACTAGCTAGGTTAGTAGGTTGTGTCCTGTATTTGTTGGATCAGATCGGCACCACTGAACACCACCACAGTGACTCGAAGCAGTGCTGTGGGCTGCTACAGGATGACATGACAGTGACAGCTCCACGAGGATCGCCAGTGCTGGAGCTGTGACAGACAAGCCAGGCAGCCACTGTGGACAGTGAGTCACAATGAGCGGCGTGGGTGCAGTGCTATCAGATGGAGCAGAGGATGAGATCGAAAAAACATCGATCATCAGGGGAACGTGGTCAACAAAGAGAGGTCTGAGACTCCATCACATCGATTCAGCGACAAACAAGATCAATTCCACAGTACACGCCAGCTTTTCAGAGCACATTGACAGTAATGCACAGCCCGCCACTGCCTTGCACGGCTGACTGCGTCTCAGTAGGTCACTTTCCTACAGTGAATCTGCCCTGCCTCAGGCGTCAGTGAAGTGGTCATTTTTCACTGCTCTGCAGACCATGGATGAACGGAACCTTTCGGCGGGTCAGCATAAATATTTGTAATGCAAGACACCACCGCCGTTGTTTTTAACCTTTAGTATCCTTTTTTCCATGTCCCATATTTTATTTACTAATATATGCCATTGTTATGAATGGAGATGTTAAACAGAGCATGTATTGCAACACGAGAATGACATTACTTTCACTAATATTAATAATAATAATAATAATAATAATAAAAAACTCCTTGCTTTTGAATTAACATCTTTTACACAGTGCTAGATAATCATTCCACCCTTACCCATAGTTGGTGACAGATGGTACACCTGCAGCTTCTTCTTTGTGTCAGAAGTCACACTCACTGCCTTCATTCGGATGGTGTAGTCCAGATGGAGGTCACGCACCACAATGGCGAAGAGAATGAAATGCTGCCTGCTGACCCAGTCCACAAGGAGAGGGGACCTCAAGTCTTCACAGCCAGTCCTCCTGTCCTGGAACACGGATGTGTCATTCACCTGGATGAGAAGGAACAGGAAGTTGTCCTGGGAACACGTCTGCTCCAGGAACTGAAGGTGGATCACGTGATCACCAGAGGTGGAGACATTGAACCAACACACGAACTCTGACAGGAAAGTATTAGCCAGCACTGGTTCCTTGAGTCTGCTTGGTCCTGAGAATACACAATGGACAGATCCTGGACTTCAATCTCCAGTGTTTTGTTTTCCAGTGTGCACTGTGCTAAATGTCTGGCTTCCAGATTCAGAGAGCTGTTGTTGCTCTCTATCATCTGTTTCACACATGATAATGGAACGTGTGCTCCATGTTCAAGGATTTGTTGAGGTCCAGTTCCCCAGAAAAATCACTCGCTGTCCTGTGGCACAGGTGCAGAACTACACCCCACAAAGTCACGGAGATGCATTTAAACAGGTTTTTCCTTTGGTCCAGCAGAGTTTTTTAAACTTCAATCTTAGGCTGTCAGACTCCACAGGAAAGAATGTGAAAGCGTTGATTTCTCACATTTCCTTCAACTGCTCCCTGTCCATGAACACAAGCATGACCACAATCGTTCAGTGTTGTGCCATGCTGATTCATCTGCCTTTCCCCCTGATTTCTCTGACCTTAGGTCTGACTGAACCCCTTCCAAGTAGCTCCATGTATCAGCAGACACACGTTTTCCGAAGATAACTGTTCCTGCAACTGAAACTCTTCGCTCCTGTTTCTTTTCCTGCGTCGCACTTAATTTCTAGAATCAATGTTCCATAATTTTACATTACAAAGCATGATGTTGCACACACACACACACACACACACACACACACACACACACACACATTAGTATTATATGCCATCAAAGGTCACAATACCAAGGCACGGGTTGAAATGATACAGGAAATCAAGCACTTGATGCATCACTTAGCAAGCAAAGATATCAGTGTTACTTTTTATTGGATTCCATCTCACTGTGGAATTGTCTTTAATGAACAGGTAGATCAAGCAGCCAAGAGTGCAGCACGCAATGCTGCAGAGACAATTAAACTTATGTTAAGCTAGATCTATATGAATATTATAAAATACTTTGACAAGTTAGCAAAGGATAATTTTGTTGACAAGTTGAAGACCTTAGATATTCAATTTTCACATAATTGTGCAAAAGCTTGTTACACACTGCATTCAGATATAATAATTAAGAGTTTAAGTCAAGTCAAATCCAGATCCGTTACGTCTTGGATGTTTAAGATTCGTCTAAATGCTCTCGAAACAAAATTTTGTAAGGATATTATTGTGTTTGTGGGAGTCAAATTTCTACGAATCATCTGCTTCTGCACTGTCCTGCCATCAAAGCTCAAATGCTCAAAAATGGAGGAACTGCGCTCAACCATCGAAATCCGATAACATTACAGAAATTAGTTAATGACCTTGATCTTCTTAAGTTGTTTTCAGAAACTTTGCATTCTAGTTCTGTTCGTATTTTTCTTTGATAGTTGTTGGTAGTGTTGAGATCATATGTGTTTGTAGAATTCGAAACTTAAGTATGGCATTGATGTTACATTTACTCAAAAACACTCAACACTTAAAGATTCTCTCACATGCATTATTTTGGTCTAATGTCACTTGAGGGTGAAAAGACGTTAAATTAAAAGTACTACTACTACTACTACTACTACTACTACTACTACTACACACACACACACACACACACACACACACACAGAGAGAGAGAGAGAGAGAGAGAGAGAGAGAGGGTTACTTCCTTAACAGTTGTACTAACCAGTGAAATGTTCATTTTCATGCCATTTGTCATCACAAAATGCACATATATGACAATATAGCGTATACTGATAACTGTAAAGAATATAACTGATCTTTACATCACAAGTTTTGAAGAAAAAAAAGTCACACATATTGGATACTGGACTAGTCATTGGATACTGGACTGGTCATTGGATACTGGACTGGTCAAACAGAAAAATGGACTTGTGCAGTTCTCTGTCACCCACTGTCCAGTCCCCAGCTGACTTTCGAGCCATCCTCGATCTTGTTGCAGGGGAATCAGCACAAATGAAGTCACCAACATTGACCTGTCCAGTGGCAAGTTGTGTTCGGTGATTCACTGCTCAGCTCAGGGTGGCTGCAGTGTGAAGAGGCAGTTACCTCTCTGTCCAGTGGCAAGTTGTGTTGGGTGATTCACTACTCAGTTCAAGGTGGCTGCAGTGAAGAGGCAGTTACCTCCCTGTCGCCCTGTCATAGGTGGCAGCACTGTGCTCTGTGCTCTTTTTGTCTGAGCGTTTCCTGTTTTGATCTTGGCAACACCAAAACAATCCGAGTCGTAAAGGTGCATTCTGAGGAGGAGGTGTTCGGGCGTTTAATCCTCATGGTGGAATCAGCCAATGTCATGGTGGTCTCCAGCAATAGCAATAGCAATGTGGGTCTCATAGCAATAGCAGTGGATATCAGACAATGTCATGGTGGTCTCCATAGCAATAGCAGTGGATATCAGACAAGCAATATCATCATGGTGGTCTCAGCAATAGCATTGGATATCAGACAATAGGTGGTCAATAGCAGTGGATATCAGACAATATCATGGTGGTCTCCCACAGCAATAGCACTGGACATCAGACAATATCATGGTGGCATTGGACATCAGACAATATCATGGGGGTTTCCACAGCAATAGCACTGGACATCCGACAATTTCATGGTGGGGCTCCAAACTAATAGCATTTGACATCAAACAATTCCATGGTGGTCTCCAAAGCAACAGCAGTGGGATTCAGCCAATGTCAGGCTGGTCTCCAAAGCGATAGCAATGGAGTTGCACTGAATGATGGCCAAAATAATATCCAAACACATCAGCCAGCCTGTTGGGGAGGAACCACTATGGATTATTAGTCATACATTGCTGGTGTGTAATCGGTTAAGAAATCTAATATTCAATTAAAGTGAACGATGCTCATTTTTGTACCTCTCTTTCATAATTTATTACCTAAGTGAAGAGCAGTCAACTTTTCATTACTGGTCTCCAAATTCTAACTTTGGTGTGTAGGTTTTCTGTTGATTTGGAGCATTTGTATGGCGGCGGGGTTTTGCCCCTAGTTGATGACATTATATATTGCCAGATATCATAAGCTGATGACTCTGACATAATGCATGGCTTGTGCAGGGGCGACGCATAAAATCAGAGTATGAAAGTATGCTGCTCTTCAATTGTATGTACTGTAAATGCATCACTCGGGGCAACCCCCCAACCGTCCCCCCCCCCCCCCCCCCCCCCCCCCCCTTCAAATTCAGAGAGACCAATGGATATGCAATCTTCTTCCTTAACAGTGGTATCATCACGACCTGTCTGACAACGAAGATGAATGTTCATTTTTAATTCACATGAAGAACTCCGCCGGGCCGTTTCGGCTCAGGGGGATTTTTCCCTCTCGGAGTTAACATTGGTTCTGACTCCATTTCCCATGCAGTTCTTCGAATGAGACTATAAACCGAGGATCCGTGTGTAAACGCACGCATAACATCTTGCACACACGTAAAGTCCGATCACCAACTTGCGGAAGAGAAAGCCAGTTTGGCCGTTGGTATGGATGACACATTACACATAGCATGCGCCCTGCATGAGAAATGGAAAGAATGAAAGTAAGTAAAGAAATTGAGTGAACGATATTGAACCAGATTGACTGGGGTGGCACAGGAAAACGACTAAATGAAGCGCCAGCTGGCAGCTCTTCAGTCGGAACTACCCAGGTAGGCAGACCGTTGTGTAAACGAGTGTGGATTGTAAAGCTCTTAGCGCTTGGTCTGTAGCCGAGAATAGGCACTATATAAGTATTCATGATAATGATAAGGATAATAAGAACTCATTGTCATAGCCAAGAAAGTCTGACCAGACATCAAGTTTGGTTGTTGTTGTTGTTGTTGTTTGTTGAGACGAACAAAATTTTCAGTATCACTGCTCCGAATTGCTTTCAAAGTGCAGAAGAGTGAAGATATTCTGGATGTTTCAGTCCACTGTCAGAACTCTGGCCACTGAAATAATTCTCTTCCCTTAGATGACCTGCGGACACGAACGCAATCATGGCGACAGATTCCCGTTGACTTCAATATCTGAGAAGCTAAATCAACCTTTACCTGAAAACGAACAACATTATTGGGACAGTTCTTTAATGCCAATGACAGAGAGGTATCTTAGTAGTACGGAAATGAGAACACTAACATGAAATAGATAAATCTTAAATAAATGTCAGCGAACCGCCCAGAGAAACGTGGACAAAAACGAGTCACAAGACAAAACACAACGCGTTTCGACCTCTTAGGCCTTCTTCTTCAGGTGAAACAAAAACGAATAAAATAACGAAAAGCGATCTGAAGCTATCAAAGCTAAGTGCATTTTCGTTATTTTATTCGTTTTTGTTTCACCTGAAGAAGACCTAAGAGGTCAAAACGCATTGTGTTTTGTCTTGTGACTCATTTGCCCACGTTTCTCTGGGTGGTTCGCTGACATTTATTTAAGATTTGTTTAGATTTCCGCCTGCAGTCGTCTCACTTTGCAACATGAAATGGATAGTAAACTCACCTCATCCCTTCCCCTAAAGTAGTGCACACCAATCGCTCACAGTCAGTATTTTGAGAGCTAATCTGATGTCCATAAGAGAATCATCCTTTAGAAATGAAGACCAGGTGTTAAATGGACATGTGCATGCGTGCATTCAAGCAGGTGTGTGTGTGTGTGTGTGTGTGTGTGTGTGTGTGTGTGTGTGTGTGTGTGTGTGTGTGTGTGTGTGTGTGTGTGTGTGTGTGTGTGTGTGTGTGTGTGTGTGTGTGTATGCGTGTGTGTGTGTGTGTGTGTGTGTGTGTGTGTGTGTGTGTGTGTGTGTGTGTGTGTGAGAGAGAGAGAGAGAGAGAGAGAGAGAGAGAGAGAGAGAGAAGAGAGAGAGAGAGAGAGAGAGAGAGAGAGAGAGAGAGAGAGAGAGAGAGAGAGAGAGAGAGAGAGAGACTCTTTGACACTCTGGCACTTTAATATCATTGACTTACAGTCCTAATGACAAAGGTGATGCGTCATTTTCATTTTTTTTTTTACACAAAAAGAATGATCAGCCTTGGTTCAGTAATGTGCAAACGAGCAAACAAAGTATAACGAAAAACCATCTTTCTAAACGAAAGTGACACTTTATGAAAAATGGCCACCCAAGGCTATTATAAATTGTTTTTACAATATCAAAGTTAAACATACTTAGGTTCTTATATTTGTATCAGTGACTTTCTTCATATATACATGTATACGACGTTCTCTCTCTCTCTCTCTCTCTCTCTCTCTCTCTCTCTCTCTCTCTCTCTCTCTCTCTCTCTCTCTCTCTCTCTCTCTCTATTACTCCTTACCATAGCACTCCTAGCAGAAAATGATTGTTTGTATTCTAAGATTCCAGGCTTCCGAAATGAATTTGGCCAACAAATTCAGAATCATGTCATCTTCTGATAAAAGCAGAGAAAAACAATTTTTTTTTTTCTTACCACAATCTCTTTTTCAAACAATAGACACTTTTTTTCTCAGGTTGTCATAGGCTTTACAGCAGAAATTGAAGTGAATCTCATCATCAACAATGGAATTACACAGAGAGCAAGGTGAATCTGTAGACGTACCAGGCTGAAACCATTTTTTGCCAGCATTAAAACCAAGGGTTTTCTTAGTCGGAATCTAACTAAATTAGTCTGGTGCCATTTATTCACAACAACTTTTAGAACTTTTCAGGTTGAAATATGCTTTTGAAAGAATAGAACCAATGATGTTTTTCTTTATTCTCCATGTCTGAATGCCAGTTTTGTTTAAACGAATCAATTAATCTGGTTTTAAATTCTGAGATAAACAACAGCTCGTTATCTATACCTTGGCTCATCCAAGCAATAGCAAAAACCGTTTTTCTGACATAACGTCTTTTAATCGAGAGAAGCCCAGTTTTCTTTACCTCTTTCCATTTGTATTAACGACCTATGATATGCCTGTCTGGAGAATCTACTTTGTGGCAGTTTCAACAAATTTTAACCAAAATTTAAACACATTTTATGTATGTCTTTACATATAAAGGTATCGCCCAGTTTCGCCGTATAAAATTTTGTTTGAAGTGTGCATTGGAACATACAGGAAACGTTTCATTGCAAAAGTATGCACTCTCTCCATCTGACTATTCATGTATAATTCCCCAAATCTCAGCGGCATGTGTAAGGAGAGGTACAATTTGCGTGTCAAACATTTTCCAAAACACAGAAACAATTTAGTTTTTCTAGCGTCTTAAGTATTTCCATTACACCTTTTTCCCCCCCTTTTGACAAGTTTCATTCCAAGTTAAATCAAGGCTAAGTCTTGTTGTAAACAGCATTCCAAGGTATTTATAATAGTTGACAACTTTTACTTCGACATTTCCGTAGTACCATTTCTCCCAAGCAGACAAGTGACACCCCATGTGAAAAATTATTATATTTGTTTTATTTAAATTTAGTGTAAACCCCAAACTATCTGCCTCTTCTTTCAATGCATTAAACTGGTTGTGTAGTCCCAAAACTGTTACAGACAGGAGAATTATGTCGTCAGTAAATAACTAAAATAGTTCTACAGCATTCAGACTAAGTTGGACACCATGTCTTCCTCTTCTTGATAACTCGATTGCTAATCATTAATGAAAAAGGAGAACATATTTGGACTTAACGAACATCCTTGTTTCACTCCACAGTAAGACGGGAAAAAATCTGTATATTCATGTCTGTCACGCACACATTGAAGCACTGAATCATATACCCCTTTGAGGGCTCTATAAAGCTTACCATAATACCATTTCTTTGTAGAGTATTCCACAGTAAATTACGGTGACGGAATCGAACGCTTTTCTAAAATCGACAAATCCAAATACAGTTTATGTTTTGACAAATATTTCTGTACTAAAGCAAACAATGTAAAAATATGATCCTCTGTACTATATCCAGATCTAAAACCCGCCTGTTCCTCTACAGTTTTTTTTTTCTCTTTCTGCCCAGTTTGTTAATCTCTTGTTCAAAATATGTGTATACACCTTACGTATAATACTTGTAAGAGATATTCCGCGATAATTGTCAGGATTATTCACATCACCTTTCGTATGCGATGGTATAATAATTGATTTTGTCCACTCCAAAGGAAAGGACCAGTTAAAAAAAAAGTTTGTTAAATAGAGTAATAAGGAAATGAATAATGTCAGGACTGGCGTGTTTTAGCATTTCTCCTATGATCTTATCTGAACCCGCGCTTTTTTCCCCCCCGAGTTAAGTTTCTTCATACTTGCAATAACCTCTTCTACAGCAATCTGATCACTGAATAAGGGATCGACATTGTCATCATCATCGTCATCGATCTTATCATTATCAGTTTCATCAGCAGGCGACCTCTCACCTTCATTGAAAACGCTGGAAAAGTGATCATACCATTGTTGTAAAGAAATGTCATGATACACTATTTTCTTTCCTGTTTACATTTCGTAGCAAAGACCAAAAAGTGTTTGAGTCGTTCGTTGATTCCTTAAGCTTTTTCATTCTCAGTTCATTAAACTCGTTTTCTTTCCTTATTCTAAGTTCTGTGTATTCTTTTCTCTCTTTCACATATTTTTGTTCTGTTCTTTATTTTGTTTGTTTTCATACCTTTGAAATTGTTTTAAGCATCTTTTTACTTTTCTTTTCTTTTTTCACTTTCGTTATCGAACCAATCATTACTTTTCTTGTCACGTTTCCCAACAGTGCAGACCATGCATGCAGCCGCCCCATATAAAGCTTGAACAAACTTTTCAAGAGCACAGTTTACATCAGTATTTAACAAAATTATATGCATCATTTAGACACTCCGTAAAGTCAGCAGTGTGCAGTTCATCCAGGTACGATTGTATATGTTCAGCAGACCATATGATTTTTCTCGTCACCCCCGTGTCCAGAAACTTTTTTTTTTTTTTTGCTGTCCAAACCTCTGCGCCACCTCAGAGGCAGTGCACCCACGCTGCTCATTCCGACACCCCGTCCACAGCCACAGCCTGGTTGGCACCACAGCAGCCCCGGCACCAGCAATCCACAGGAGCAGTCAATGTCAAGTCGTCAAGAGGCAACCCACCGGAGGAGACACTGCACTCCTGCCGAGTCACTTCAGTGGTGTTCAGTAGCGCCTGTTCTGATCTAACATACGCAGGACACCACCTACTAACCCCCTACTGACGACAATTATTATTGCCTAGTCGCGGAGCCGGCGTAAGTGAACTCTCCCTCCAGAGGGCGCCACCACGTCCGTCAACGACAGCCCCCATGGACTCAACGATACCGGTGACCCCGACGGAACCAAACCAAGACCACAGACGTGGAGAGGACATCAAAACTGAGGTCACCATGAGAGCAGGGCATGAAGAGCGACAGAACTTAAGACTTTTTTTTTTCATGCTGATCGATGAGAATGAGGATAATTAAGATAATACCATGGATTTCCATTTCGGTCTGAGACTACATGACAAGGCTGTACTCTGCGCTTCCTTTCATAATACATCCTGGCGTCAATCAGGCCTGAGAGATACAGTCGCCTGCAGTGTTGGTCATGAAATTTGAGCAACACTCTCAGAAACGCATCCATTAAGTGGATGAAACTCGACTGTGTGGTCCCACTTCCCAACTGAGTCTGCAGCAAACTCAACTGTAGGTAGGAACCAGTCCGGGCAGAAAAACCCACATGACTATGATGGGATTCGAACCCACGACTTCCCAGACGGGAGTCCGCGACGCTAACCACTTCCCCACGGTGGCTGGTCTCTAGAAACAATTGCATTAGCTTCACTAAGCTCTCCCCATTCCAAGTCAACTGGTAAATGCCAAGAATATGAATTATCAGCAACACGTAAACAACAATTATCATCAGATCACTAGATATCAGAAAATAATCAATAACACTACTACCTTGAGAAGAAATAAAAGTACATTCCTCTTCTTCATCACCTTCACAACATCCATTCAAAATCACAAGATCAAACAGAAAGCAAAAATCCAACAAAGAATTTCCAAAATTATTAATCACAGCATCTTTACAATGGCGAGTGTTATCCAGACTATCTATAAAATCCAAGTCAACAGGTGAGTAATAACCATATCTTCCAATTCACACTGTTTGTCACCTGTCCTTGCGTTCATATCACCACACACACTAAAAAGTAAACATTTTTTTTTTATCAGTGCACTGAAGACATTTTTCTTCAAGAAGTAGAACACCATCTTTGATATCCAAATCGTGATATGATGGACTACCCTCAGGGGGATATAACAAGCAACTAAAATCAAATCGTTATCCAAATTAAAACAGACTCATGTCTATTCTTAATAAAATCTTATTGTCAGACTTAATCTCTTTTATCTAATTCTCAAAAGCCTTTTTCCAATAATAATAGCACTGCCCCAAAGCGTCTTCCAAAATGATTAATTTCCTCGCTGGAGCATGCAATTTGATAAAATCAGTAAATATAACAGTGAAAACAAAAGTAGAATCAGTGAGAGTCTCTGTAAGACAAATAAAAGCAAATGGTGAAATGTAATCAATGAAAGAAACGTCTTTCAGTTTTGAAAACAAGTTTTCCACATTGTAATTCAAAAATGTAAACTGCAGTGGGTGACCATGCCTGTCCTATTGTTTTCTGGTTCGCAAACTTCTCTCCCTGCTGCCCCCTTCTTTGCCCCGTCACGCGCCCCCCCCAACAGTCTGTCTCTTGTTTTGACTCAGAAAACCATGCAGTTCAGTCTGTCACGCCAAGGCTGAGCTGTTCACTGGATTCAGGGACGCCCGTGTAGCTGAGTCAAGGGAAGCCCTCTTGTCAGCGACTGTCCTGTGACCTTCACCTGCCAAGGAGAGGCGCCGATTGGAGGGAACAGCCACACCCTCGCTACCTTGCCCACCCCACCTGACACGCCCGTCAGACAGAGTGTCAGCCCCACTGCCATCAGACTGCACACCTCATGCGAGGCGCCGGTCACCGTGAGGAGACACAGAGGCCCCACTCACACCCCCGTCAAGCTGCCGCGGTTCATCACGCACGACCGGCGCGCTGCACGTGTAGCGTACTGGGAAATCCGCACCTTCAATCGCGTTGCCCCCGTGAACGTCTGAAGAAAGCCCACCCATCTCTGCCATGTCATCGGTCTGCTCGCTCCCCCCGTCCGGCCCCGGGAACCCAGTCTGTCAGCTGCCTAGGAATAACTTCTTGTTTATTTGCTGACGTCACTCCGTTCCGCACCAGTCCGTGTTTGACCACATCCGAGTACGGTCGACTGTCACTTTGTTTTGGTCCCACCACCATTTTTACCTTTTGAAAAAATGCTCTTTTTCCTTCTTTTTGCATTTGCAACTATTTGTGATTGTGCTTTTGTTAGGTCATTAGAAACGTTTATTCTAGGTACTTTCAGTTTTTCTCACAGCTCCCTATTCTTGATGATGAACATTTTGTTACGCCACCTGGCAAATCGTACTATCATTGGTTTGGGCTGGCCCTCCACAGCACGGCCTGTTCTATGTGCTCTGACAATGTCCTCTGTATCCCACACTCTGTCCCCACCACTGTTCAGCACATCAACAACAGCAGCTGCACACGTGTGGTAATTCTCGTGGTTTTCGCGTTGTGTTACACCGTACATTCGCAAGTTATCCCTACGTGAGAAATCTTCAAGTCTGTCTGTGTTGATTTTAAGCTGTTCTATTTCTTTCTTCAATTCTTGGACTATCTGTGAAAGTCTGATCGTCTCTACTATGGTTTCATCTGACTCTTGGTACATCTGTTGCATGTTTAATGTCACACCTGACACTGTCTCTGCCAACTGACTATGG
>JADBJO010003642.1:165000-167500 GCA_016801955.1 Conus betulinus | reverse complement strand
CCAAACAAAACCCCAACCCCTCTAAAATGAGAAATAGATTTTTTGTCGTAAATTTTTATCTAATGGCGGCCCATGCCCAGTCAATAAAATCAAGCAGCAGCCACAAGGCAGCAAACAGCACAGCAGCAGCAGCAAAATCAAATCAGCAGCGCAGCAGCACAACCAACAACGACACAACCCCACAAAAACCAAGATCTGCGGGTTTAACCCCCACTAAATTTCCCCCCCCCCCCCCTTTTAGTTGGCAGCCACCCAACGCCTAAATTGAATAAACAGATTTTTTTCCGTATTTGAGTTGAATATGTTACAGCAGCCGTGCCAGCAGCACAGCAGCAGCAACAGCAGCAGCAACAGCACTGCAACAGCAGCAGCAGCAACATCAGCAACAGCAGCATTTCAACAACAACAACAACAAGATCCTGCGGGGTTTTCTATTTCTTCAGCATTTTTTTTTCCAAATAAATTGAGGAACGCATGATTCATTTGATGAAATATGTTAAAGGCCGTGGCCAACAACAACACAACAACAACAACACAACAAGAACAAGAACAACAACAACAACAAGATCTTGCGGGGTTTGTATTTCTTTAGTCTTTGTTTTGAGTAAATTGAGGAACACAAGAATCATCTGATCAAATATGTTAAATTCGGCCGGCAAGCGTGGTGGGTATTTGTCGGGAAACGCGACTTCCGCATTTCAAAAAGCATCGACGTTTTGTTAGTATTATTGAATTGTGTTCATATATTCAATTCAAAAATCAAAATCGCGTAGTAGAGTAAGAAAACACACACACACACACACACACCACACACACACACACACAACACACACACACAACACACAAAACACACGCGCGCGCGCGCGCGCGCGCGCGCGCGCACACACACACACACACTTCATGCATTTGAATTGAACAGACTGTTTCAGCGCGCGCGCGCGCGCGCGCGCGCGCGCGCGCGCGAGAGAGAGCGAGAGAGAGAGAGAGAGAGAGAGAGAGAGAGAGAGAGAGAGAATGTCTTGAAACCTTGGGAAACAGTAATCACATATTGTTATCGAAAAACATGGGAGAAGTCGATGGACACTTCTCACATTAGTTCTTGGTTTTTTATTGCTTTGTTTCTCGTTAGTTTTTGTTTACACGTTCATTTGCTTGCTTTTTTTTCTACAAAACGCATCTCAATTCGAAGAAACAGTGCACTCTCTGTAAGCTGTTTTCATTATTGTAGAGAGAGATGAGAGAGAGAGAGAGGAGAGAGAGAGAGAGAGAGAGAGAGATGAGAGAGAGAGAGAGAGAGAGAGAGAGAGTTGCGTATATATGTTTTGGGTGTGTCTGGGTTGCAATGGCAGAAAAGGAAGTAACGAACGAATCTTTTTAAATGAGCCAAAAGAATAGGCACAATACAGACTTTTTTTTTCCACATCTTGCCCTCAGTGAAGCAGCAAACAAACAAACAAACAAAACTAATGATAATACGCGATTTCAAAAGCAAATGACAAATCTAAATAGTGAAAAGAATACTTGAGTAAAATACAAAAAGCAATCCAAAAATAAGGCAAGCAAAATGTCACACAAGAAAGGAAAAAAGGGAAAGAAAAAAGAAAACAAGCTTTGCAAATACATTTTAAGAGAGAGAGAGAGAAGAGAGAGAAGAGAGAGAGAGAGAGACAGACAGACAAGACAGACAGAAAGACAGAAAGACAGACAGACTGAACAGACAAGAGGGAGAGAAGTGTAAGGACATCCAATGAAGATTAAGGTGAAGAGTATAACGCATCAGAAGAGAGTATAAGGAAGAGTACAGAGTAGCATCAGAAGAGTAATGAAGAGTACAGCACAGACATAGATATAATGCAAGAGTATAGCATCAGAAGAGATAGTGAAGAGTATAGCATCAGAAATTAATGTACATATACAAGCATCAGAGACATAGTGAAGAGTATAGCATCATGAGAGATAGTGAAGAGTATAGTTCAAAAGAGATAGTGATATCATAGCATCAGAAAAGAAGTGAAGAGTATAGCATCAGAAAGAAATGAAGAGTATAGCATCAGAAGAGATAGTGAAGAGTATAGCATCAGAAGAGATAATGAAGAGTATAGCATCAGAAGAGATAGTGAAGAGTATAGCATCAGAGAGATAGTGAAGAGTATAGCATCGGAAGTGATAGTGAAGAGCATAGCAGAGAGAGATAGTGAAGATAGCACATCAGAAGAGAATAGTGAAGAGTATAGCACCAGACAGCAGAGATAATGAAGAGATAGTGATAGCATCAGAAGATATCGTGAAGAGTTATAGCATCAGAGAGACATAGAGCCTAGTGAAGAGTGTAGCATAAGAAGAGAATATATGAAGAGAGTGAAGAGTCATAGATCAGAAGATATAGTGAAGAGTATAGCATCAGAAGATAAGAAGAGCAGTAGAGAGTATAGCTATCAGTGAATCGCAGTCATAGTGAAGAGTATAGCACCAGAAGAGATAGCGAAGATTATATCAGCCA
>JADBJO010003642.1:110000-122500 GCA_016801955.1 Conus betulinus | reverse complement strand
GTCTCTCTCTCTCTCTCTCTCTCTCGCTCTCTCTCTCTCTCTCTCTCTCTCTCTCTCTCTCTCTCTCTCTCATCTCTCTCTTTGTGAGTCCTAGTGAACATCATCTTCTGGAAATCATAACTGACGATGAATGCTAGTCATACAGTAGTCATTGTGTGTGCGTACGTGCGTGCGTGCATGTGTGTGTGTATGTGTGGTGTGTGTGTGTGTGTGGTGTGTGTGTGTGGTGTGTGTGTGTGTGTGTGTGTGTGTGGTGTGTGTGTGTGATAGACATCGTCAACTTCACTTGCGTGCAGACAAGTCCATAAATACTACACTACATCCGCAAGCTACGAGACTACAGCCGAATGCGCTTATTCACAGCTAATGGATAAAAGAATTACTGTCCGAGATGAAAGGATTGAAGACGAGAGTCTCGTGGCTATGACTTAGCACATGTCTGATCCACGCATTAGCTCGACGCGCTGGTCAGGCCTTGAGTAGATAAATAGAGCTCTCTTTCTCTGTGCTCTCTCTGCTGCTCTGACGCTCTGTCTGTCTGTCTGTCGTCTGTATGTCTGTATGTCTGTATGTATGTATGTATGTATGTATGTATGTATGCATTGCGTAAGTAAGTATGCGTGTATGTATGTATGTATGTATGTATGTATGTATGTATGTATGTATGTATGTATGTATGTATGTATGTATGTATGTATGTATGTATGTATGTATGTATGTATGTGTGTATGTATGTGTGTATGTATGTGTATGTATGTATGTATGTATGTATGTATTATGTATATATGTATGTACGTACCTGTGTATATATGTATGTATGTATTTATGCTTGTAGCATGTGCTTACGGACCTACTCACATAGGTTCGTGTATATGCGCGTATCTACGTACATACATACCTATACATGTATGTATGTATGCCTGTATACCACACACACACACACACACACACACACACACACACACACACACACACACACACACCACACACACACACACACACAAACACATTAACGGGTAAAATTCTCACTAACACTCACACCGCGCCTCAACAAAACGACGTTCAACAGGATGATTTGAATAAAATGATTCTAAAAGAAGTTGGACGTCTTTTCCCACAGGGACGACTTTAATTCTCAAGCTTTCGCCACACAGGCGTCACCAGGAATTATTCCTAACTTGTTGCTTTGTATATATATATATATATATATATATATATATATATATATATATATATTATATATATATATATATATATAATATATTATTCAATTATAAACAAAGCTTGCTCTTATAACTAAGAGTATGTGCTTGAGTTATATGTTAGTGAGCTTCCTCCCTATTGGAGATTGTCCCCCACTTTGGAGACTATAGGCTTGCTGAAGGTTCATTTTGAGATGCATTTATCATTCCCCATTCACCCACTCAAGCACATACTGTAAGTTAGGCGAATTATCTACCACCGCGGATATGAATGCATATCACCCCCTATTTTCTACAATCTAAGACATAAGAGTAAGCTTTGTTTATAATTGAATACTTCTTGCATTCATTGCAACACCAAGCTGCTCTGTAAGTTGCTGGAATGGTGCTCGGTACTTATCCTTGGAATTTATTAGTTTATTGTAATTTAGTCCCTTGCAGATTCATTCCAAGAACTGGCCCTCAGGACTCGTGTCTTAAGAGGTTATCTTTTTTATATTTTCTACTTTTCACAAGAAAATGAAGCTTGTTTTGTTCTTTCATGATTTTCTTTTGCTTCTTAGGTGGCACCTTTGGTTTTTTTTTTTTTTTTTAACTCAACAAACATACTATGGTATTGTACACCAGCCTTTTTCTGGGATAGTATGCTTCTTAAAACCGAAAAGGCAGAGGAGTCAAATTACCACTTTCCGTGGTCACTGAGGAGAAGCAATCAGGTTTTTGAAAATACCGGTATCTGACCAGGAGTTATATGTTAGTGAGCTTTCTCTCCCTACTGTAGATATGACCAGGAGTTATATGTTAGTGAGCTTCCTCCCTACTGGAGATTGTCTCCCCCCTTTGGAGATTATAAGCTTGATGAAGGTTCATTTGAGAAGTATTTATTTTTCACCATTCACCCACTCGAGCACATACTGTTAGTAAGGCAGAATTATCTACCACTGCAGATATGAAGGCTTATCACCCCTTTTTCTACCATCTAAGACAATCTTTGTTTATATTTCAATATTTCTTGCAATCATTGCAACACCAAGCTGCTCTGTAAGTTGCTGGAACGGTGCTCGGTACTTATCCTTGGAATTTATTAGTTTTGTCACACACACACACACACACACACACACACACACACACACACACACGTCATTTTGTTAAGGGTTGAAAGGAGAGAGGGATACCTGTGGCTGTATGGATCAGGAATGGAATGGAGGGATGTGTCTGTGTGCGCGCGCATGTGTGTGCGTGCGTGCGTGCGAGAGAGAGAGAGAGAGAGAGAGAGAGGAGAGAGAGAGAGAGAGAGAGAGAGAGAGAGTGGTGTGCATTTTTACCCAGTAAATAATCTGAATTTGCAAATGTCTTTATTTGTTTTATTCCTTTCTTCTCCCCTTCTATTTCCCCAGGAAGGTTTTTTGAGGATTATTACGAAGATGTACGCCACTGCACGAACATGTGAGATTGCTCTATTTTATTCATTTTCTGTACTGATGTGTGTGTGTGTGTGTGTGTGTGTGCGAGCGTGTCTATGTGCTTGTGTGTGTGTGTGTGTGTGTTGTGAGAGAGAGACTGTGTGTGTGTGTGTGTGTGCGTGCGTGCGTGTGTGTTTGCGTGCGTGTGTGAGTGTGTGTGTGTGTGTGTGTGTGTGTGTGTGTGTGTGTGTGTGCATGACACAGAGAGAGAGAGAGAGAGAGAGATTGTGTGTGTGTGTGTGTGTGTGTGTGTGTGTGTGTGTGTGTGTGTGTGTGACATATCGGTTATTCAATCAATTTATTGACCCCCACACCACCTTTTCTTTTATTTTAATTCTAATCTACATACCTTATTTGCGTACGTATTTATTTATTTCTTTATTTATCTGTTTATTCATTCTGCGTCTTTCTTTGTTGTTTTCTTCTTTTGCATTGATTGTGTTTACTCTTTCACATGCTGCAAAAAAAAAGGTTATCCCTTTTGTAATTCCTTTCTTTACTTTCACTCTTGTTTTGAATATTGATGCATCATTATTTTTGTTTTGTTTTCTGTTTCCCCCCCTTTCTTTCTTTACTTATTCATGATAAAAAAAAAATCATTTGTATATGTATTCGTTAATATGTTCATTTTGTTTCATTTACATTAACTCATTTTTTATGTATGTTTCATTTATTATCAGCCTCGTTATTCTATCTATCTATCTATCTATCTATCTATATATATAGATAGATATTTGTGTCGCCATGTCTCATGCATGAACGCGCTTTCAAGTATCATCACGAAGTTTTATTTTTCGCCTCTGTTGAGTTTCTTTTTATTTCATGCTTTCTTTCTTCCTTTCCGTTATGAAGTGTTTCTTTTATATTTCCCCTTAAAGCTTCCCCACAATGGCACACACGGTCACGCTTCTTATGCTTCAGTTTAGCAAAAGAAGTTCATGGTTCTTTTAAGAAACACTATTGCATTGGTGCTCTTTTTGTTCAGAATAAGTGCTTAAGTTGCAGTTCTTCACCCCACACAATGATGGTATTTTCACACACACACACACACACACACACACCACACACACACACACACACACACACACACACACACACACACACACATACACGCACTGCATTGGTGCTCTTTTGTTAAGAATAAGTGCTTAAGTTGCAGTTCTTCACCCACACAATCATGCTATTTTAATATATATATATATATATAATATATATATATATATATATATATATTGTGTGTGTGTGTGTGTGTGTGTTGTGTGTGTGTGGTGTGTGTGTGTGTGTGTGTGTGTGATGAAATATGAACCTCTACATTGGAAAAAAATGTTTTCAGGACTTTAATTATTGCGTTTTACATTAAGCAAACAAGGAAGCGAGAGAGGAGAGAGAGAGGGAGGAGAGAGAGGGAGAGAGAGAGAGCGGGAGAGAGACGAGGGAGAGAGAGAGGGGAAGAGGAAGAGAAGAGATGAGAGGTGGAGGAGGAGGAGAGATGATTAGAGAGGTGAGATGCGGAGGAGAAGAGGAGAAGGGGAGAGTAGAGGAGAGACGAGAGAGGCCCCCACAGGAGGAGAGAGGCGATGAGAGGGGGGAGAGGAGAGGAGAGAGAGAGAGAGAGATCAGGAGAGAGAAGGAAGGGAAGAGGAGATGAGGAGAGAGAGAGCGACACGTGAGAGAGCGAGAGGGAGAGAGAGAAGAGAGAGAGGGAGATGAGATTGAGAGAGAGAGGAGGAAAGAGAAGAGAGAGAGAGAGTGAGAGGAGAGGGAGAGGAGAGAAGAGAGAGAGAGGAGAGAGAGAGAGAGATGATGAGATGATGATGATGATGCTGATGATGATGTGATGATGATGATGATATCTTTATTTCCAAGGGTAACAAGATAAGCAATCACATGTTTTTTTTTTTGTTTATTTTTTCATCCGTCCCCCACTATGGGACTAACTAAGCATGACTAGCGACTAAAACTGTTAAAACACCGTTAAAACTGAGAGAGAGAGAGAGAGAGACGAGGGAGAGAGCTAGAGAGAGAGAGAGAGAGAGAGAGAGAGAGAGAGAGAGAGAGCTATAAACGATAATGTCATATCACACTTAGGAGGGTCTACAATCAACTTGTAATAATGGGGTATTCTAAAACAATCACACTAAAAGAATATTGTTAAACCTCGTAGGGTTTTGACTTGTTTTTTTTCATGCCAGTTCTCCTCCTGCATACTACTTCAACGGGTACCCCTGTGTAAGGTGACCTTGCCCCATGTCAGCGAAACGCTTCCAGAGAGAAAGCTCCTCTACCTTGGGCTGTGCAAGAAACGGCTCGGCGTGGTATTCGTTAATGTCTTCACCTTTGACATTTGGGCGCTGAAGCCATTGCAGTGTCTAGAGGAGAGGTCCACGACGTTTTTCCCCTTTCCTTTTTCTCCTTACTTTAATGTTTTTATTTCTTTTCTTCCCCAGGCTGTGTGGCCGAGAGGGATGTGACCTTTGGGGGATGGAGATGGGGGACGAAGGGGGAGGGTGGGGGTGGGGGGTGAGGGGGGGGGGGCTACGGTGATTCCCATTGACTCATTGTATGGCTCTGGAGGTTCCCTTCATCTCTGTCAGTGAGGTGGCGGGGGGCGGTTGTGTGTGTGTATGTGTGTGTGTGTGTGTGTGTGTGTGTGTGTGTGTGTGTGTGGTGTGTGTGTGTGTGTGTGTGTGTGTGTGTGTGTATCTTTAAAAACGCTTTCCCTTCTTTCCTTTATCTTCTTTCCTTTCTATCCCATATCTGTGTTCTTTTCCCTCACATTATGTGTTGCATGTACTTTTCTTTTCTTCTGCTTTTCTTTCCTTCATTCTTGTGTGTTCACTCTGTCTTTTTTTTTTTTTTTCTTTCTATAACTCTGTCTTGTCTGTCTGTCTGTCTGTCTGTCTGTCTGTCTGTCTGTCTCTCTCTCTCTCTCTCTCTCTCTCTCTCTCTCTCTCTCTCTCTCTCTCTCCATCCCCCTTCAATTCTTCCATTCTCCCTTCTTTCCACTGCATCATTTCCATCTTTGATCCTCTACTCTATTTCTCGTTCCATTCTTCCATCATCTAAGCTCCATGTTTTTTTTTTTTTTTTTTTTTTTTTTTTCAGTGAGGTATGTTTCACAAATGTGTGTGTCAACTCGACAGTCCTGACCATGCCGGAAACTACTCTTTTTCTTTGTTTGCCATTGTTTCACAATGCACAGTGTGAATGCAGTGAAAGAGGCTTCTTCTTCTTCTTCTTTCTTCTTTTCTTCTTCTTCTTTCTCTTCTTTCTTCTTCTTCTCTTCTCTTCTCTTCGTACGCACGCAGGCTGATACTCTCTGCGGACACCCCCTGTATAGGGAGTGGAGTTTTGTGTGTGTATGACCGTTTGTTTTTTTTCTATCCTGCCATTAAGGCAGCCATACTCTAACTTCGGGAAAGGTGCATGCTATGTGTAACGTGTCATCCATACCAATGGCCCAAACTGGCCTTCTCTTCCGAAAGTTGGTGATGGGGATTTTAAGTGTGTGTGCAAGATGTTATTGCGTGCGTTCACACACGGAACCTCGGTTTATAGTCTCATTCGAAGGACTGTAAACAAAATAGAGTAAGAACTAATGTTTACTCCGAAGGACAAATCCCCCTGTACCGAAACGGCCCGGCGGAGATTCGAACCCACAACCTCAAGATTACGAGCCCGGCGCGCTACCACTAGGCTATTCTGGTCCCCCAAATCCGCTCAGTGAAACTCATGAGTTTGATGACTGGAACAGAACGTTTTTACATCACTCAAGTTCCTAAACAGTGGGGGGCTATTCAAACACTTGCACACATAAATGTTTTCATAGCCTCTATGATGCCTTCCATTTACCATCTATTGAAAAAAACTTTCTCAAAAAAACGATAAACGAAGTTTAAATCCTAGCAATTCCAAACCTAACATCTCCTACAAAACTCCTTCGAACAAGGTTGGTTTTGCTTTCCCACTCAGTTGTTTACTCTCTCTTCAACATCTGAATGAACACAAACTCTACTTCTTTGTCGTTAGTATCCTTGTGTTGCTGCAATTAATACTGGTATTTATGAACATGACTATCGCTAACAGTAGCGACAGTGGTGAAAGCAGCAAAAAAAACGGAAGCAGCAGCAGCAGCGCAGCAGCAGCAGCAGCAGCAATAGCAGTAGTAATAGTAGTTGCAGTGGTAGCAGCAGTAGTAGCAGCAGCAGCAGCAGCAATAGCAGAAGTAATAGTAGCAGTGAGCGGTAGCAGTAGTAGTAGTAGTAGTAGTAGTAGTAGCAGAAGACGAAGCAGTAGCAGTGACAGAAGTAGCAGTAAAAGGGGTAGCATTTGTAGGCATAGGAGAAAAGAAGGAAGAGGATGAGTGGAGGAGGAGGAGGAGGGGAATAAGGAGGAGGAGGAGGAGGAGGACAGCGACGACGACGATGAGGACAGGGAGAACAAGAAGGAGGACGAGAAGGAGGAGGTTGCTGCCATGGTTATAACATCGTCCTGCTCACACATTCTTCAGCCTTTCGTGAAGGTCACGCAAACAGGATCTGCTGTAGTCATACAGAAAGGACGATGGCTGAACCCAGTGAAGCTGAATACCACATGGTCACCGAAGCCACGCACTACACACGTTGCCTTGGGATGAAAAAACTGCCCACGGACACTGACCATGAATCGACGGATTGACCTTCTTTTTGCCTCACCGCTCCCCCCCAAAGAGAGAGAGAGAGAGAGAGAGATGAGAGAGAGAGAGAGAGAGAGAGAGAGAGAGGAGAGAAGAGAGCGAGTGGGTGTGTGTGGAAGAGAGAGAGAGAGGAGAGAGAGAGAGAGAGAGAGAGAGAGAGGAGACAGACAGACAGACAGACAGCACATACAGACAGACACAGACATACAGACACAGACAGACAGACACAGACAGACAGACAGACACAGACAGAGAAAGCGACAGACAGACAGACATATAGACAGAGAGAAGGACAGACAAACAGACAAACAATACAGACATGCAGGCAGCAGACAAACCCAAGCAGAACTGATAAAGATAAGGAAGCGGGGGGAGAGGATGAGGAGGTATCGTGGCCGTTGTTGTTGGTACCACAAACAATGTTCAGGAATGGCTGATTTCCCTCGAGAGCTTAATTAAACCGAATGTCTATATAGTCTAGTATCACACCTCTCCACAAACACCTCGATAGCTCGATAGCACTGGAAAGGCGGCGCCGACCTATCTGCGATCAGGTCAAGAACAAAAGTAGAACACACACGCACTCAGAGCAGAGAGAGAGAGAGAGAGAGAGAGAGAGAGAGAGAGAGAGGAGTAGAGAGAGAGAGACCAGAGAGAGAGAGAGAGTTACTTGTAGCCCCTAAGGGACTGCTTCCGGGCCACACTGTCATGGTCTCGTCTGGACGTCATCATTAAGACACAGACGTCACGTGAACGATGGAATTTTAAAACACACACTCACCAGACTGGCAGCAATGGACGACTGAAGCCAAGCTAAAATCTTCTGAAGCGAAGAATTGTCGGTGATAATGTGCTCAACCGATCACTTCATCGATGGTTTAGAGGTAATCAGGGTTATACCGAAGATCTATTGGCCCTTACCCATTCACTGCGTTAATGTTGTTATCTTCAGTCGTCTGCCTCAGGCTCCTTTCTCTCCCAAAATCGATACACAGTCGTTACTCCTGGCTAAGGGGTCAGATTAATGAAACTCGCTGACAGACAAACAGACAAAAAGAGACAACTAGACAGAGGAATGGATGGATGGACAGACAGACAGAAACACACACGGACACAGACACACAGACACAGACACACAGACTCTCTCACACACACACACACACACACACACACACCACACACGAACACACACGCACACACACACACACAAACACACACACACACACACACACACACACACACACACACACACACATTGACATTAAGAATGACAGTGGTACTGGCGAAGAAGACCGTTTTCTTATTTACATTGAAGCTTTTCTCTGAATGATTCAGATTCAAGAGACTGAATGACTGACTGCAAGTGTCCCAAGCCATTCTATAAAAATGCCCTCAATACATTTAAAAGAGAGCAAACTGGATAGAATAGTAGAGAGGTATAAGTAGTGCCCACATCATTCTGGATAGATCTAGAGAATGCGGGGCTGACACCAACTTTATTCTTTCATGAACGCATTCAAAATAAGATTACAGGGTATTCATCACACGAGAACATTCTTCTTTTTTTTTTTTTTTTTTTTTTTTTGCCCCGACACACTATTAAGGCTACCTCCTAAATCTCTGCACAGCAGTGTACTTGTTTGAAATAAAGACATCTCAGCTTTGTAGACTTATTTATTTAACAAAAACAAACAATCTACATTTAATATAGTCTGGAAAACCAAGAAAGAACGACAATGATGCACCCAAGAGAATTACTGTCCTCTTTCATCAAACAAACAAGCTAGAAGCAATCCTGTACCACATTTGGAAGCCTGTGCTATTCTGAAAAAAAAAAAAATCCCAGCTGGTAATCGATTGGGTGTCTCGAACAACCTTGCCATTAATTTTCTAATGTGTGGACGTACAATGTGTTTCTGTGTGGATAAAGTTAATTTTTTACCTTATCAAAAATTTCGAACAAATTTCATTTTTGTCAAGACCATGTATATAAATGCTGTAACAGCTTTTGTGTTGACATTACCGAACATAAAAAATGCACACACACACCACACACACACACACACACACACACACACACACACACACACCACACACACAAACCAACACACACACACATTTATATATATATATATATATATATATATATTATATATATATCACACACAACACACACACACACACACACACACACACACACACACACACACACACATAGACAATTTGGGAAGGACATACACATCTTCACATGCACAAATGCATACATTCACAAACCCTTAAAAAAAAAAAAAACGTGAAATTCAAGGAGCATTGGAAGAAAGCATATTGATCCCACACGTCAATCATCGCAAAAACAACAAAAAAAAAAAAAATCCAAACCGTGAAAATATATCTCTTGGTTTTTCATATGATATGAAACTTTAACGAAAGCCATAGTGTGTGGAGTTAGAGTTTTGTGTTCAGGATGAAAGAAAAACGAGAGAGAGAGAGAAGGAGAGAGAGAGAGGGAGAGAGAGAGAGAGAGAGAGAGAGAGAGAGAGAGAGAGAGAGTTAATAGTAGCCCCTAAGGAATCCAAAAACACTGTCATCGTCGTCTCGTCTGGACATCATCATTAATAAGACACGGCGCCGTGTGAACAGATGGAATTTTAAAAACACACATTGACCAGACTGGCAGCAATGGACGAATGAAGCCAAGCTAAATCTTCTGAAGCGAAGAATTATCGGCGCGATAATGTGCTTACCGATCGCTTCATCGATGGTTTAGAGGTAATCAGGGCTATACTGAAGATCTACTGGCCCTTACCACACTCGCTGGGTGAATGTTGCAATCGTCAGTCCTTCTGCCTCAGGATTCCATTCTCTCCAGAATCGATAGACAGTCTGTTAGCTCCTGGCTAAGGGGTCAGATTAATGAAACTCGCTGACAGACAAACAGACAAAAAGAGACACCCAGACAGAGGAATGGATGGATGGACAGACAGACAGAAACACACACGGACACAGACACACAGACACAGACACACAGGACTCTCTCTCTCTCTCTCTCTCTCTCTCTCACACACACACACACACACACACACACACACACACACACACACATTGACATTAAGAATGACAGTGGTACTGGCGAAGAAGACCCGTTTCCACTTATTTACATTGAAGCTTTTCTCTCTGAATGATTCAGATTCAAGAAACTGACATGACTGACTGCAAGTGTCCCAAGCCATTCTATAAAATGCCTAAATACATTTAAAAGAGCAAACTGGATAGAATAGTAGAGAGGTATATAGTGCCCACATCATTCTAGATAGATCTAGAGAATGCGGGACTGACACCAAATTTATTCTTTCATGAACGCATTCAAGATAAGATTACAGGGTATTCATCACGAGAACATTCTTGATTCTATTTTTTTGGCCCCACCACACTTTTAAGACTACCTCCTAAATCTCTGCACAGCAGTGTACTTGTTGTTTGAAATAAAGACATCTCAGTTCCGTAGACTTATTTATTTAACGAAAACAAACAATCTATATTAAATACAGTCTGGAAAACCAAGAAAGAAACGACAATGACGCACCCAAGAGATTATGTCAAACGAACAACAAGCTAGAAGCAATCCTGTACCACCTTTGGAAGCCTGTGCTATTTGGAAAAAAAAAACAACAAGAACAAAAAAAAAAAAACCGCGGAAATCTCGTGAAAATCAGCTCGTGAAATTCAACGGACATTTGAAGACAGCAAATTGATCCCACGCGTCAATCATCGCAAAAACAAAAAAATCCGAACCGTTAAATATATATCTGTTAGTTTTTCTCATACGAAACTTTAACAAAGCCATAGTGTCTGGAGTAAGAGGTTTGTGTCCAGGATGAAGGAAAAACGAGAGAGAGAGAGAGAGAGAGAGAGAGAGAGAGAGAGAGAGAGAGAGAGTTAACAGTAGCCCCTAAGGACTCCAAAGATACTGTCATGGTCTCGGTCTAGACGTCATCATTAAGACACAGACGTCACGTGAACAGATGGAATTTTAAAAACACATTGACCACTGGCAGCAATGGACGACTGAAGCCAAGCTAAATCTTCTGAAGCGAAGAATTGTCGGCGATAATGTGCTCACCGATCACTTCATCGATTGTTTAGAGGTAATCAGGGTTATACCGAAGATCTATTGGCCCTTACCTACCTACTCACTGCGTTAATGTTGTTACCTTCAGTCTTCTGCGTCAAGCTTCCAGTCTCTCCTAAATCGATACACTGTCTGTTTACTCTTGGCTAATGGTCAGAATAATGAAAGTCGCTGACAGACAGACAGACAGACGGACGGACGGACAGACAGACAGACAGACAGACAGACAGACAGACAGACAGAAAGAGAGACAGATAGACAGAAGAATGGACAGAAAAAAAAAACATTTGCGCGAGCACGAGCCAGAGTACGCGAACACACACGCACGCATGCACGCACGCACGCACGATCGCACGCACGCACGCACGCAGACACATTGACATTAAGAATGACAAGGGTACTGGCGAATAAGACAATTTTTTTATTTATATTAAAGCTTTTTTTTTTTTTGAACGATTCAGATTCAATTCATAAACGCATTCGAAATAAAATTACAGGGCATTCATCACCAGAACATGCTTGATTCCTTTTTGGCCCCGCCACACTATTAAGACTATCCCCTAAATCTCTGCACAGCAGCCCCACTTGTGTGAAATAAAGAGATCTCAACTTCGTAGACTTATTCGTTTTACGAAAACAAACGATCTACCTTTAATTGTAGTCTGGAAAACCAGCTGGTAATCGATTGGTTGTCTTGGACAACCTTGCCATTTCTTATGTGTGGACGTAAAATATGTCTCAGAGAGGAGAAAGTTATTTCTTTCAAAAACCGCGAAATTCAATGATTTGTGTCTAAGCACTGGAAGAAAGCATATTGATCCCCACATGCCCATCATCGCAAACACACAAAAAAATCCAAACTGTGTAAATATATCGGATACTTTTTCTCATATGAAAGAACAAATTGTTTGTAAAACTTAAACTACAAAAAAAAGAAAGAAAAGTAAAAGATTTGTGGCCAGGATGAAAAAAAAAACACAGAGAGAGAGAGAGAGAGAGAGAGAGAGAGAGAGAGAGAGAGAGAGAGAGAG
>JADBJO010003642.1:102500-105000 GCA_016801955.1 Conus betulinus | reverse complement strand
TGTGGAGAAGTGTGCTGTTCGTGGCGGTGTGTGAGAGTGGAAGCAGAGAGAGAGAGAAGAGAATCGAGAGAGGAGAGAGAGAGCGAGAGAGAGAGAGAGAGAGAGATGAGATGAGAGATGATTGGCAATAGTTCTTGGTCGAACATAAAAGATACAGTTGGAATCTCTCTCTATCTCTCTCTCTCTCCTCTCTCTCTCTGTCTCTCTCTCTCTCTCTGGGGTCTGTGTGTTGTGTGTGTGTGGTGTGTGTGTGTGTGTGGTGTGTGTGTGTCCCCTATCTCCCGACGATATCTCAGAGAGAGAGAGAGAGAGAGAGAGAGAGAGAGAGAGAGAGAGAGAGAGAGAGAGAGAGATGAACACTTTAATATCAAACGTAGGCACCTATTTTTAACGCACTCCACTCAGTGATACTAACAACTCCGACCAAGGGAAGCTTTTCGCCCATTTCGACGTACAAGTAATGGTTAGGAGTCTCTGGAGAGTGTAGTCACTTAAAGTCTGTCTCCTCGATGCCGAAGGGTGGAAGTAGTCTGGTAAATGGACAGCTAACATCCAAAAAGAGTTGTCGTGTTCTATGATACAGTTAATGCTCACCCCCACACCCCACCCGGCGTAAAAAGGTGGTGTAGTATATATGTAGATCAGAACAGGCGCACTGAACACCACCGAAGTGACTCGACAGCAGTGCAGTGTTCCTCCGGTGCCTTGCTCTTGACGACTTGACATTGACTGCTCCCTGTGGATTGCCGGTGCCGGGGCTGCAGTGGCGGGCCGTGCCGGGATGTGGCTGTGTGGACAGAGGGGGTGGGGGTGGGGGGGTCGGAATGAGCGGCGTGGGAGCACTGAGCCACTAAGGTGGCACAGAAGATTGGACAGCAAAACAAAGAAACACACACACACACACAGAAAGAAAGAATGAAAGAAAGAAAGAAAGAAAAGAAAGAAAGAAAGAACGAAAGAAGAGAAAGAACGAAAGAAAGAAAGAACGAACGAAAGAACGAACGAAAGAAAGAAAGCAAAGAAAGAGAAAGAAAGAAAGAACGAAAGAAATAGCGAAAGAAAGAAAAAAAACGAATGAAAGAAAGAAAGAAAGAAGAAAGAAAGAAAGAAAAAAAAAACGACTCCTCAGCCAGTTCTTCACTACCTATTGGCTGGTACCTGCTGAAAACGTCAGTTGCTCGTGACATACACGCTCACACCCAATACCCCGAGAAGCATTGCAGCAACATAAAAAGGCGACCATTACAAATGTGTATCATGCAAGTCTCGTAAACAGTCTTTTGCGTCAAAAATAAGCTTGCAACACAATGTTTTCCGTGTGACATACCTTTCTGTCCGAAACAGCTTCCGAGGCTTGTAATTAATAAGCATGGCTTCTAATTTCAACGGCATTCTTTAGACTGCCAAAACGTTTCGTGACAGATTTGTTTTCAGTCTTGAGAAATAGGTAGTGTTTTTTTTTTCCCCAGCGAATTCTACACAAGGAATCACCTCAAAATACACCACACTGCTGGGGCATACACATGATCGCATACACGAGAAGCTTACTGGTACCGTCACACCAAAATCGAAGAATATTGGGTACGCCTTTTGTGTCAGGTCATTCGCGAACACTTTTTCCCCGCCACAGGGGAGTAATAATTGGTACAGATTGACGTTTATCACTTTCCATGTGGTGTGTTTTTTTTTTTACAGGACACGAAAAATACAAAACGTCAACACCTACATCGATAGAACATTTTAAGATTCACATTGAACTAAACATTGTAAAAAAGAAAAAAATAAGAAAAAAAACAACAACAACAAAAACCATGTTTTTGGGGTCTGTGAAACAACGGGGACAAATAAATTACAAGACAAATCAAGACGCGTTTCGACCTCCTAGGTCTTCTTCAGGTAAGATAAACAACATTCAGACGATGAAAACGGAAAACGGGCAGTCACGATTCAACGCCCATCTTGCGCCGAATTTGAGAAAGTAAATGATGGCTCGTTCTTCGTTTTCATTGTCCTGAATTTGTTTATCTTGCCTGAAGAAGACAAAGAGGTCAAAACGCATCTTGTTTTATATCGTAATTTATGTAAAACTAGAATTACTATAGGAGAAGTGCACAATTTCACTGCGGCCGAATGGACACTATACCCCGCCTTTGAATCATGAGTGAAAACAATGTTTACTTTATTTTAGGCCAGGGGAGGTAACCACTGCCCCGGGACACAAAGGCTACCATGCCAGTGACATTTTGGTACTGTGAGACGTACAATCCAATCGTCTTTCATATCGCTTGAAAGTTTTAATACTCCATGAAACTAAGGCACATGTGGGATACTTTCTGACCGGTAGCAGTAAACTCAGGGTGTTCCTGAACAGATTAAAACGGTCACTCTGTAAGATGCCGTTTTGATAAGCGTCCTGTGGTACACCCTGTGTTAGACGGTCGGAAGGCAGACTGTCACGTAGCCGGCCTTTGTGTGGTAGACAGTCGCTAAGTAAGTAGAC
>JADBJO010003642.1:82500-85000 GCA_016801955.1 Conus betulinus | reverse complement strand
TTTCTGTCGTAAGACCTACATATATCCGATAAACTATTGGCGCTGATCTCTGTATTAAGGATTAAGGAGTGGATTAGGATTGACTCTGTTTCGTCAATTTTAGAATAGATCCTTAAGACATCATGCACAGACACGTATGAAAACAGTGAAAATTTATCCAAAAAAAAAAAAAAATGATTTCGACGAAGTTGTACGATTTTGCGCAAATCTAGATTAAAGCCAAAGCTACAGACTGGCAGAAAAATGGAAGGTTCAGGACACAGCAGAGGCGGCTAAGGAAACTTCTAGATCAAGGAAAAACAATAGGCCACACACAGACCAACAGGCAGGAGCTGGAATCAACAGAAATGAAACGGGGGCCAAAAGAAAAAAAAAAGGGAAAGCAAAGAGAGATAAGGTAATAGAGGAGCTGAAGAAAGAAGACAATCCAGAGAGCAGTCCAGCAATGCCGACAAGGACAGTGGACTATTAGGGAAAACGCACCGCAAAAAAAAAAGTCTCAGCTGAATGATTATAGCACATGGCACCTCTTAGAGAGTCAGCTTCATCCTCAGATCTGTATATATACCCCCTTGCCCTTGGATTCCAACCTGGTCTAACTGAAGAAATCAGATTACCCCCCATGTGTGCACTTTGTCATGAGAAACAAATAGCGGAACATGTCCTGAGCTCACGCAAAGCAGCGTTAACCCAGGGAAGGTACACATGGAGGCGCAACCAAGCGCTCAAGAACATCGCACATGCGGTTTAGTACCGCTGGGGGATGCTCTTTTGCCTCCAGACGCTCCAGAGATAAAGTTACTACACTGCAGGAGGCCACACATTGTGGTCTGGAACAGCTGTGACATCAAGCAGAGGTTACTGGCTGGAGCAGATGACTGGGAATGCACAGGAGACTTTCCAGAATTGGGAGAACCATCCGGCGATCATCAGGAAGAGTGGCATGTGACCGGATATTGTTCTCCACTCAGGTTCATTAAAAACAAATGATTCTGATCGAACACACTGTGGCATTCGAATGACGGATGGAGGACGAGCACGTCTATATAAGACTGAGAAGTATGGCAGTGTAGCGAGCAGCTTGAGGGAATCTGGCTTCCAGGCTTGGATCCTCGCCATAGAAGTTGAAACAAAGGGATTTGTAGGCTCATCTGCCTGTGACTCCATGAAACAGCTCGGGATGTCAGGTACGAAGAGGACCAGAACCCTGACAGCAATGGCAGAGGCAGCCGAAAAGAGTTCCAGCTGGATCTGGTCAAGGAGGAAAAAAAATGAATTTTCATAAGACTTAAATTTCCCAACAGGTGTCTCGTTAGCAGTGGGTAAGACATCCGTCGGAAAAGACACTCCTTAAGACGCCCACCCATCCACAAGTTGCGGGTTCGAATCCCGGCAGCGCCAGAAAAAAAAAGTTGGTAGTAGAACGGAATCTGGGAGTCATGACCTGGACGCTGCCCGGCCCCGTTAGACAGTAAGGAGTTCAGGCCGAAACGCTTGTCTTGGGGGGGGGGGGGGGGGGGGAGGGGGTTCTTCTCTGAAGACCGTCTGCTATCAAACTCCCCTTAGAGTTTCTTCCTTCACTTCTGATCCAGGTAAGGAACGACTGGTCAATTTTTTTTTTCTGTCTCAATCTCTGCGCCACCTCAGAGGCAGTGCACCCACGCCGCTCATTCCGACACCCTGTCCACAGCCACAGCCCGGTCGGCCCCGCCGCAGCCCCAGCACCGGCAATCCACAGGGAGCAGTCAATGTCAAGTCGTCAGGAGGCAACCCACCGGAGGAGACACTGCACTGCCGCCGAGTCACTTCGATGGTGTTCAGTGGCGCCTGTTCTGATCTAACATATACGCAGGACACCACCTACTAAGCCGCCCCTACTAACGACAATAATTACTTAGTCGCGGAGCCGGCATGAGCGGCATGAGTGAGCTCTCCCTCCGGAGGGCGCCACCACTTCCGTCCGACGACAGCCCCCATGGACTCGCCGATACCGGTGACCCCGACAGAACCAAACCAAGGCCAAAGACGTGGAGAGGACATCGAAACTGATGTCACCATGAGAACAGGGCATGAAGGGCCACAGAATTTGAGACATTTTTTTTATGCTGATCGATGAGAATGAGGAGGATGATGATTAAGATGATGCTACGGATTTCCATTTTGGTCTGAGACTACATGACAGGGCTGTACTCTACGCTTCCTTTCATAATATATCCCGGCGTCAAAATCAGGCCCGAGAGATACAGGCACCTGCAGTGTTGGTCAGGAAATTTGAGCAACACTCTCAGAAACGCATCCATTAAGTGGATGAAACTCGACTGTGTGGTATCAGTCTTCCCAACTGAGTCCGCAGCAAACTCAGCTCTGGGCAGGAGCCGGTCGGGGCAGAAAAACCCACATGACTCTTATGGGATTCGAACCCACGACCTCCCAGCCGGGAGTCCGCGACGCTAACCACTTCGTCATGGCGGCTGGTACGACTGGTCAAACTTGACTCAGG
>JADBJO010003642.1:72500-77500 GCA_016801955.1 Conus betulinus | reverse complement strand
GACTACTTGGGAGTTTCCAGCTGGCGCAAAGATAGGGTCACGGGTGAGTGCAAAGGCCTGAAATCGGATGTCAAATAAGGGCGAGGTCATGTATTTGAAGACTGTGATTTCATCGGTGGGAATCCCCCCCCCCCCCCCCCCCCCCCCCCCCCCCCCCCCCCCCCCCCCCCCCCCCCCCCCCCCCCCCCCCCCCCCCCCCCCCAACAAGGAAACTGATTGGTGGGGTGTTGTTCTTTTGATCAAGTATCAGGTAAACATTAAATGCTGGCTCAGATTGGTGGTATACCCGCAAAAACGCTTACATGGATTATACAGTGTTTTTAGTGCCAAGTCCTAATTGCGGCGTGTGGCCACATAGAGGAGCACGAGACAGTGGCAAAAGCCGAGGCGACGGCGAGGGCAGAGAGAGAGAGAGAGAGAGAGAGAGAGAGAGAAGACGAACGAACGAACGAACGAACAACGACATTTATTGCTAGTAAGCTGTACAGCCCATTTAGCAAGCTGACGCGATGCACACTGACAAAACGCGACAGTCTCGTTGACATGGACACCATGGCAATACTTTCTTTTGTTTTCCATATTACATGACAAAGTCAGGTGAACGACCAAAATGTCTCTGATATGTGAGCATAATCCGGTCAGTGGAGGGCAGTATCCCAGTCTCTGTAGTAACGCACGGAGATCAGGCCGAGGAGCACGTGCAAAGCGTAGTCCGCCGTAGAGCACGTGCTTGAGGTCTACGCGTGTTGTGTGTAGAGAGAGAGAGAGAGAGAGAGAGAGAGAGAGAGAGAGAGGGTTGGGGGGGGGGGGACAAAGGGTCCCAGGAGCAGAGGACTTAGAGAGAGGCTCTAGGTCGCCTAAAAAATTCGCGGAGCGCAATACGTCAGGTCCTCAAGGGGGGGGGGGGGGCCTCTGCTTCTTTCGCAAGAATAAAGGGTCCTTGCTTGTGTCTTGTGTCTTGCTCTCCAGAGATCCATGCTGTGTTTTGTGTTATTAAGTTATAAACCATTGCTATGTGTTATGGGTCTCCAGCAACCCCTTTTTTTCTGAAGAAAACAGACCTACTTGTGGTTTGGTTTCTGTTGACTACTTTGTCTCCTGACGAAACGGAACAATTTTGGTACAGATACAGGGCCACGCTTAACTGGCAAGGTCATGACATTTTGTGAAGCTTGCTTAAAGATTCAAGTCTCAAGCAAAAATAATTACTGTTGGTCACTTTAATACCCACACCTAGAGTAAAGGATGAAGTGTGAAAGATAGAGACGCCGCATGAAGTTAAAAAGCTTAGACTGGTTAGAGGAAGTGATCGCAGTTTACAGAGAACCCCTAAGGAAAGTGAATGAGATCAAGATGTTCAAAGAATAATGATTGGGTGTGACTGATGCGGAAGATAGAGGTAACAGAGAGATGCTTTTGTATGATTTGCGGCATTTCTGTACACAGCTTTATTAGCAATGACGTACTGATGATCCTAGTACCGACATTACTATCTAAAAGGCTATATATAACAGTAAGGCAGCGAAACATGGACGTTTGTGGACAAATTTTAAGACTGGGTGATCTGTCTGAGCAACTACTACAGGGCAGAAGACGGAAGCAGCAGAGAAGCTAGTGAGCTGACGAGATGTAGGAAAGGACAAAGCCGAACTTTGCACAGACACAGATCTTGGCAGACGATCCACAAAATGGAGGCAGTCTGAATTACATAGGCTATAACGCTTCCATGGCCAAATGTTACTGAGGGAATGTGATGTGATGAATTTGGAAAAAAAAAAAGCAACAACGGAACACACACACACACACACACACACACACACACACACACACACACACACACACAGAGGCACACCGAGTCTCACAGACAGACAGACAGACAGACAGACAGACAGACAGACACACACACACACACACACACACACACACACACACACACACACACACACACACACACCACACACAACACAAAGACACTCAAAGACACACACACACACACACACACACACACACACACACACACACACACACACACACTTAAAAAGGGAAATCAGTAAAATGGTGAGATGACAGGAGACACCTCTGTCCATTGCGTATCATAACCATCGAACTCTCACTTAACATCAACCGAGATTGTGAGAATAATCCCATTGGTGAGATGAATAACAACGGTACCTGTCGACTGTTGGTCATTGGTCAATTCCTTTGTCTGCCGTCTAGTTGCTTTTGGATAGAAAGTATCAGCACGCTCAACTAAATCTACTGGCTTCAGAATCCTCAGCAAGCTATAAACGTCTTGACAGACCACGAATGCATCAATCGGAAATGGTTTATTGTGATAAGAAAGGAAATGGACTTAACATACGACCCTTACGGGAATTAATCAAAACTGAAGTGTTTGAATAGTTCTGCTGTATGCCAGCAGACTGAATGACAGAGATTTAGGAAAACAGAACAGAGAAGTATATCTCTTCACATGATCTTCGGCGTTACTTTCAACGAGATCAACCAGTGACGTCATAAGCTAAACGATCATCACACAGACACGACCGTCTGAAAATCTACTCACAACGATCAGGTGTAGAAAACAGAAATGTTTGGGACGCACTTCACCGCTGAGTGAACTATTCCAAACAGTTTATATGGTGGAAAGAAAAAGAAGACTGTGGCGACAGAGAACAGAAGTGGATGGGCAACATACCAGGACTGGACCAAGATGAAGCTTCCCCCAAACCCAGCCTTGTTTAGAGAGTGACCCAGAAAATCGAGGGAGACGGCCAAGCGACATCAACAATGACGCTTCACGACCATTGGGTGGTTCCAGGAAATGGTGAGTTGGCAATAAAGTACATGAGGCACCACGAATGAAGTAAGGCTTATAACTGGAACTCGAGAAATGTGAGTTGCTGTGAAAATGAAGATAGCTTCGAGATCAGATAAACAACGTTTCGAGTCATAGAAAGTTCTGTAGTTTGACTGGAGATGAAAAGGGTTTCCTGAACTAACATTATCTGCCTTGTGTGTGTGTGTGTGTGTGTGTGTGTGTGTGTGTGTGTGTGTGTGTGTGTGTGTGTGTGGAGGCAGAGAGAGAGAGAGAGAGAGAGAGAGAGAGAGAGAGAGAAGAGAGAGAGAGAGAGAGAGTAATGAAAAATACGAAACTGTCAAATACATTAGATCGCACTCTGATAAGTAGAACGTTGCAACTTTAGCAGGGAAGACAATGCTTCAGCAAATACTGCACAGACAGAAAAATTAAAAAGAGAAACAGACTGACAGGTTTCTTTTGTCCTTTGTTTGTTTGTTTGTTTCTTTCTTTCTTTTTGTCAGATAAATTCAACAAGGTGCTGCGCGTAAAGCGCCTCTTTCCTACGAACGCTAATAATTACCCTTTTCTAACCAGCACACAGTCGACTGTCACTACACGATCAATTCAGGCTGAGCTTTGGATAACAGATACTGTTACGGATGGAATGGGTGGTGTCTGCAGATGTCTGACTGTATGACTCTCTCACAGAAATTATGGATGCATGCACGACTTTTTCCAGTTCACATACACACACCCACTCACCCGAACATTTGACAGCCAGGCAACAGAACAACACTTTTTTTCTGTTTTATGCTGCCCGAGCCATCAGACAAACATTTATATAATAAATGCAATAACATCAATAGTCGGCACGCCAACCACAAGGCGTACACACAGAACTATATATATATATATATATATATATATATATATATATATAAGTACTTCAAGTACGCCAAACAGCGCACGACACAAAATATATCTATATATGATTCGCTATCTACTCTGCTGGTTCCAACGACGATGAAGGCGACGACGACGAAACGACGAAGAGGACGAAGACGACGAGACGACGAAAATGAAGACGACAACGTCTACAGCGTCAAGTCCGACACAGAACTTGCATAACTTCAGAGCTGTGGCTTAAAAAAAAAAAAAAATAAATAAAAAAAAAAATAAAAACCCACACTACACACGGCGTCTCTGCCGGCGACAAGTTGACAGTCTCACACAGAAGCTGTGGCTCACACACAAACACACAACGCAGCGACGGCCTAGCCAACAGGTCGCTGGTTCAAAACTCGGGAGCGGCGCTCTGGCTTGGCAGCAGCGGCGTCTCCAGCCCAAACTGCTCAGCGGGTAGTCGGTCCCGGGCGCAGTGGCAGGTAGGGTAGATTGTCGGCACTCAGGCCGACCTCTCCACACCGACACACGGCGGAGAACAAGGGGGTAGACACAGCTACGGCCCTGATCCTCGGAACGCAGCAGCCAGTCCCCCCTCAGTCCAGGGAACACTTCTACCTGGGGGAAAACTGACTGCCACTAAAACCAGCTGGGTCCCTCTTCGGCCTTCTGGGTAGTTGCGTTGCCGGAATCGCTGCAGAGACTGCCTAACCGGTTCAGCTCACCCGGCTTTAACGGTGCGCAGGTGAGTAGCAGTCAGGTAAACTTTTTCAACCGGCTTCAGACGACTACCTTCCGGTCAGCACCGTTACGTGAAAATTTGTGACTGGACGGAAACGGTCCGTCACAGATACGAAGAGCATTATGAAAATGCAGGGTTAGACGTCGTATGTCATACTGCATTGTGAGTGTAGTTCGATCTGACCTACACTACCACAGAGATCAGAGAGACACACATTTGGCCAGTGCTGTTTACCTGAAGGGAAGTGGAGGTGTGCGAGGTGTTGAGAAGGAGCACAGGAGACAGAGAAAGTTTCCTGGCCACTGAAATTCAAAAGAGCCACTGTAACGGCCTGCGAACCTCTTTCTGATGCACACCACAATTATCGCCCTTTCTGAAAATGGAGTCTCTCTGTTCAACTCCGTCACAGAGCTGTGTGACGGTAATGCACGTTTCCACCCAGGATGGAATTCAGAGGTCAGTTCCGTTGGTGCCTTGTTAGCTTCTGTAAATGCTTATGGATAGGTGTGACTAGCTAAACGAGCCTAAACATCAGGGGGAATGTGGATAGGT
>JADBJO010003642.1:60000-67500 GCA_016801955.1 Conus betulinus | reverse complement strand
TACATTGTGTCTGGAACTTTACAACGTTTGCCATCCTTTTTCTGAATGCCTAATAGACATCTGGTGGTAATGTATTGATCCTGCTATCTTTTTTTTTTTACCTAGTTATCTCTCGACATATTGATCAATGTATAAAATTATGTATTATCAATTCATCTCCCTGCATGCACGGAAAGTAATGCCAGTCTTCCTGAAGGGAGAAGTCTTTGGTGGATTCCTTTGTTTGCCTAGGGTGACATTTTTTTTTATGGTGGGTGATGAATCGGTATGACTAGCGCAAAGAGATGTTAATTTTGACATTTACATTGTGTCTGGAACTTTACAACGGTTGCCATCCTTTTTCTGAATGCCTAATAGACATCTGGTGGTAATGTATTGATCCTGCTATCTTTTTTTTTTTACCTAGTTATCTCTCGACATATTGATCAATGTATAAAATTATGTATTATCAATTCATCTCCCTGCATGCACAGACATCCTCCAGTTTAACTGTCAGGCCATATATGTTCATGCACATATCACATCATTTGACACACGTGTTCACAACTGGATATCTGTTTTCTCTCTGTCTATCTTTCTCTCTCTCTCTCTCTCACTCCCTGTCTCTCTCTCTCTCTCTCTCTCTCTCTCTCTCTCTCTCTCTCTCTCTCTCTCTCTCTCTCTCTCTCTCTCTCTCTCTCTCTCTCCTCACACACACATACACACACACACACGTGTGTGTGTGTGTGTGTGTGTGTGTGTGTGTGTGTGTGTGTGTGTGTGTGTGTGTGTGTGTGTGTGTGTGTGAAGATCTTTGGGCTAAGTACAACGACATGGTCTCTTTCAGGGAGCATCAGATAGAAATGGTACTGGTGTTCAGACATTTTCGACGATTCAGGGAATCTCAAGGGAATCCGACGGATCGACCCATGCTAATGGTAGGTCTGACAGTGACACACGAGCAAGTGATTTCGCTTTTCCATCCACTGGGAAGAAAAACTTTAATCAAATGACTTCCCACAGGTGCTGGTGGAAAACAGAGTCTCGACATAATGGGCACACTGAGAGAGAGAGAGAGAGAGAGAGAGAGAGAGAGAGAGAGAGAGAGAGACAGACAGACAGACAGACAGACAGACAGAGAGAGAGGCATACAGACCTTGAGAGAGTCAAAGAGAGAGAGAGAGAGAGAGAGAGAAGAGAGAGAGAGAGAGAGAGAGTTTGAACAAACAATTTTAGAAACTGTTTTCTTTAATAAATAATCTGAGTCAGTACAGGAAGCTATAGATACTGCATGAGATGTCGTAGTATTTGAATACTGATTTTTGTGGTCAATAAACCCAGGTCTGGAGTGACAGACAGAAGGAAAGCAAAGAGAAATTGCACAACGCAGCACGTCATATCCATCACATCGATGAATCTGCAACCAGTAAAACCATTTGCAGGCGAAAAAAAGGAAATCCCTTAGGAACATTTTCTGAGTGTAAAATGATTTCCTGTCAACATGGCTACCGCACCATTCCTGCCACACGGCCACCGCACCATTCCTGTCAACATGGCAACCACACCATTCCTGTCAACACGGCCATCGCACCATTCCTGGCTGTCTTGAAGTCAATTTGAGAGGACCTTCCTGATTTGCCTCATGCATTTGACTGGAAGTTTGTGTCAGAAGTGACATCAAGATTCCTCTCTTTAATTGACTGCGTCTTTGATGGGAAGTTTGTGTGAGACGAGACGTGAAACTAAGATTTCTCTCTCTTTAATTGCCTGCGTCTTTGATGGGAAGTTTGTGTGAGACGAGACGTGAAACTAAGATTTCTCTCTTTCAATTGCCTGCGTCTTTGATGGGAAGTTTGTGTGAGACGAGACGTGAAACTAAGATTCCTCTCTTTAATTGCCTGCGTCTTTGATGGGAAGTTTGTGTGAGACGAGACGTGAAACTAAGATTCCTCTCTTTAATTGCCTGCGTCTTTGATGGGAAGTTTGTGCCAGACGTGAAATAAAGATTTCTTGTCTTGTGTGAGAAGAGAAATAAAGGTTTATCTCTTTAACTGACTGCGTCTGTGATGGGAAGTTTGTGTGAGAAGTGAAATAAGGATTCTCTCTCTAATTGACTGCGTCTTTGAAATGGGGGTTTCTGTGAGACTGAGATAGTGCTCTCTCTCTCTCTCTCTCTCTCTCTCTCGCTCTCTCTCTCTCTCTCTCTCTCTCTCTCTCTCTCTCTCTCTCTCTCTCTCTCTCTCTCTGTAAGACAATAGACAAAAGGCACTGGTCCGTGGACTTGAAAATAATGCTAGATTATGTCTGAGTCTATATAAGGCCCCTACTCCAGCAGTTTTACAAATGCTGGCACTTGTTCATATAGATTGTGGTTTTTTTCTGTTTATTTATTTACTTTTTTTTTTTTACTTTTCTTTCAGAACCGGACCCCTGATTCTAAACAATGAATAAAGTATTCGTGAACAGATCTATGTTGATTGTCCTAAAAAAAAAAACGATGAAACATGACCAAGTGTTATAATATACAATGCTCGATTAACGAGTTACAAGAAGTATGCTGCGACTGTGTTGGTTACACAGATAACACAGAACACAATGCAGACACAATGCAGTCGCTATTCATCCGAGGGGGAAAAAAATGAGAAGAGACACAAAATATGAAGGAACTCATCTTTCTTTGCCAGGGAAATTCAATAAAGTAGTGATATAGTGCGGGCAGTCAGTACCAATGTACACCATGATTGATAGTCTTCTTGGCAAATTGTCAGCAGGACATTTTTATAGGATAGAATCAGACAATTGTATGAAAGAGCTAATGCAATCCTCTCAAGGCTGTATAGCCTTTTGTTTAATACCTTTGCCTGATGTCACGTTACGTTTCATGAGTGCGGGGTGAATAGGTACGACGACCTCCGCAATGAACCAGATGATGTAGCCTGGTATTAATGGAATACACATGAGTCTTGAGAGGACATGAACGCATCAAGTTTGAAATATTTACCGATTAGAGGAAAGACCTTGAGGTGGCTAAGAACACATGATGAAACTGAATGAGAACAAAGATATCTTTTTTTTTGAAAAATACTAACTGATGTGTGCGTTTGGAAGATATAGGCAATAGAGAGGGCTTGCCCCTCGCACGACTTAGGTCTTTACTGTCAATGGTTTTATCACTGAGGACGCTGTAGGCTGAATGGCCATTGTCCAGACACAACCATATGGAGACCTGGTCACGATAGTCAAGACAGAGAAAACTGTATGTGTATCCTCTTTAAGAGTGAGTGGAACTTCTCAGTTTTCAGTGTCATGAAGGAGTTGTCACCGCGTGCCCACTAGTCCATATACGGTACACCATATCCATTACGTTGTGAGAGACCACACTGCGCATGATTGAAAGCTGATGAATACATGAATAAATGACTAAGGTGAGAGCATTTAAGAGGAGGGTCTCATAAATACGACTTAGCAGCAGACGTCTGACCTAAGCATTAGCCCAGCGCACTGGTCACACCTTCCATGACAATCCATTAGTGAAAATATGGAGAAGAGGAAGATGACAGAGCAGGATGTTGAGTGAACAACATGTACAAACATGGAGGCCGCCCATATTCAGGCCTTGTCTGGAGTTTGACAGAAACGAAGGTAGTCGGGGCACGCTACACCAGCATTGACACTCACTAACCATAAGTGCTTTAGGACTTTGATGAGTCTGGAATAATGAATATGAGGAATGACAAATTGAGAAGTGTTGAGCGAATGACGAAAAAACAAGGTAAAACAACTGGTTTTAAAAGGAAGACATTTGAGGATAGGAAAACACCATTGTGACTCATAGACCCTTCTCCACGTCGACTAGAGATGGAAGACCGAATCCCCATCCCCACGAGAACCCCTGCCCGTTAGGACTCTTTTGATCGCCAGTCAATCTGAAGAAGAGTCTGTGACTTGGAACGTTTTGCTACCTTCAAAAGTGCCGTTACTTTCTTTCAAAGCAAGTTTCTGTTACCTTCTTCAAATGAACATGAAGACTGAAAGACAAACAAACAAACGAAACTAATAACAACACAAACGAACAACAAGCGAACAAACAAACAAACAAACACACAACACACACAAACAAACAATATGATTTAAAATGCGCTTATTATTGCATTATAATAGGTAACATTGTGATTTACAATATTGACGTTGTTGAAAGGAGACTGTGCTTTGGCAGCCACTATTCAGACAGGGAGAAGTGCAAATGAGATATCAGTAGATCCATCTTTTTTTTCTCCGTGCACTTCAATGAGGTACTGCGTGAACAACCCTTTTCCACCCCACACTTCTTACCATCATTCACCACCAGCGTCCGCTAATCATCTCTACAGGATAACCGCAGACAAATCCATTCAAGTCATATCATAAGGTGGGATTAAGAGTGATAGATATGTTGAATGCTAAGACAATGCATTGTAAGTGTGCTATGACAGATTGCAGTTCAATGAGACGCACGACGTAAGAAAACAATGCCCCTGGGGGTAGAATAGACAGTATCCTGACATGTGGTATTTAGCTGGGTTTACATTTAGAAGCAAAAAAACAAAAGGAGGCAGACGAGCCCATCTATCTTTGCCAGCAAAATTCAATGGCCCTGCGTGATCGATGGCGTGAGGGAAGTCTTTCCGATCTGTACCATAATTATAGCCCTGCGTCATAGTTGACCAGATCTGTAGAATCCAAAATAAAAGTAAGTATGAAAGTGAAGCAATTCCAACTTACGGCAACAATCTTTGGTCGATGGCTGTGGTGCGTTTTTTTCTTTTTTTTTTTGTTTTGTTTTGTTTTTGTTTTTTTGTTTGTTCTTTTTTTTTTTTTTTTTTTTTTTCTTTTTTAGCATGTCAATAGTCAGATATAGTAGGTACAATGAACTGAAACTGAATGTTAAATGTCATCTGCAGACGCATGATGTCACTCAAATTAGAACATGTCGATTTTCGAGACCAAGAAAATGGACCTAACACAAACTCAAATGAAAGCTGAAAGAGATCAAGGAGTTTCATTTTAAGTAAGACCTTTGTAACGCGTGTTGATAGAGATAACAAAGAGGACTTTGGTTATTTTTGGTAACTGATTATCACCTTAGAGACAATTAGACATACCAACCAACGGGGAAGGACATATCAGTAAAATGGATGAAAGTGATTTCAGCAGGCTGAGTTCAGAACAATAGATACGAGAAATGTGAAAAGTGACACGTTATACTTCATTCTTACAAAGCAGTACTCCGCGACCTAATGTGGTGGTTGTCGCGGAGACGACACTGCTTTGGCAGCCACTACCCAGACGGGGAGAAGGAAGAGGAGAAACGGGACATGGATATAGCCATCTCTTGTGGGCAGTCACCTTGCGGTGTACATCATAATTATCACACTCTCTGACCTGTGCTCAGCTGACCATCTCTAAAAAAACAAAACAAAACCCATCAGGCAGATGCAAGGAAGTGATGACCACCTTCCTCAGGGCGGAAGACTCAGGTGGATTTTTCTGTCTGCAGTATAGTTATTTTTTTTTTTTTATGGAGGATGCTGAATCGGTATGGTCGGCGCGATCGGATTTTTTTTTTTTTTTTGACCAGTTGCATCCCGTGACATGTGGTCAAATGATTAGACTGGTTGTCCACAGGGTTACAGTGATGAGTTTGAAACCATTTGTGGGTTCTTTTGTTTTTTTTTTTCTTTTTTTTTTTTTTTTTTTGTTGCTTTTAAATCTTTGTCCTCCCAACGGTAAATGGGTACCTGATTACGTTAAGGTAAGGTTAAAGGTTGTGAAAGGAAAGTGATGAGCTTTTTTTTTTTTTACTTTCGCTGTGTCTTGAGCCTGTTTGGCACGGCGATATATCACCACCGTATGCATGGAGTTCATCCATATCATGCTTTATCAATCCAAAATTGAACTCCATAGCATCATTGTCATCATCTTCAATCATATGTATATGTCAGCATGTACACAAACGTCTGACATTGCATGGCCCTTCATGAACTGCAGTATCTGAACCTCAGATCTAGTTTCCATCTCCCCCCCCCCCCCCCCCCCCCACGACACGACCATGGCCAGCTTCTTTGTCGGGGACTGAAGTTGGACGGACAGACGAGGTAGCACCCTCCACAGAGGGGAGACTCTCACTTGCGCTGGCTCAGCCAGTAGGTAGTTACAGTGGTCAGTAGGAGGCTTAAGCAGGAGGTGTCCTGCCTATGCTGAATCAAAGCAGACACCCCCGAACACCCATGAAATGACACAGCAGTAGTGCAGTGTCTTCTCGGGTGGGTTGGCTCTCGATGACTGGACGTTGCCTGCTCCCTGGGTATTGCCGGTGCTGGCGCTGTGACGAGACATGGAGTCTGTGACCGGGCAGCCGAAAGGAATGGTGTAAAGCTAATGCCTCTGAAATGGCATGGGAGGGGAGCCAGGAGAAATACAATCAGCTGAGATGCATCGTTTTTTAATTTTTTTTTATCCCAGTTTCCCTTTCTTGCACTATGTCACGGTCACAGTTTACCACCCGAACGATTAGAACTGAGACCATCAGTTAAAGTCTAGCGGATTAAAAACATTCTCTGCACACGATTCAAACAACATGAGGGTGTCGTATCCACTAGATCTAGCTTCCACAAGTTGTAGCCTTAGAAAGTAAGCGATGAACACAGAGCGTTTCAGTCAGTCACTGCCTCACTTTTTTTTTTCCCTAGATCACCTATCTCTGGCGTTTCTCCTCCCCACCACCATACCCCCCGACCCCCACACACACACACACACACACACACACACACACACACACACACACACACACCCTAAACTCTGTTGTCTTTGTCTCTCTCTCGTTGCAGCCGCATCTTCCTTTTATGTCATCTCCCCTGGGAAAAAAAAGCCCAGACGGTAATGCCATTCATTCGTTACATAAAACTTGCTGACATGTTCAGCCCGCAAAGTCTGCATCCCATCATTCCGACATCCACCACGTTCTTGACGTCATCCATCATGGTGGCAGTTCTGTCTTCACATTGTGTTGAAAAACGGAAAATACATGGGCAATACTGGGGAGGAAAGAAGGGGGGTGGGGGTGAGGGGGGGGGGGGGGGGGGGGGGAGGGAATGTGGAGATGGAAAGAAACGGAAGGTGTAAGGCAGAAGATGAACTGCCATCTGGATTTAATGTCATGAAGGGCTTCTTAGCTCTCAAGCCACCTCTCAGGACTTAGAGACCAAGTAGGACGTGGAAGTCTCGGCTGGTTGGAGAGAGAGAGAGAGAGAGAGAGAGAGAGAGAGAGAGAGAGAGAGAGAGACAGACAGACAGACAGAGAGAGAGAGAGAGAGAGAGAGAGAGAGAGAGAGAGAGAGAGAGAGCGAAGGAGAGAACGTACAAACAAACAAAAACGACAAAAAACAAACTAAGGAGTAAACAGACAAAGAAAAGCAACAAAAAGTACTAGATGTCACTGTGATACTTGTAGATAATTTAAAAAAGAAGAAGAACGAAGAAAAA
>JADBJO010003642.1:50000-52500 GCA_016801955.1 Conus betulinus | reverse complement strand
AAACATTGGCAGCAACAAGTCAATATTATCTAATTGTGTGTGTCTGTAGGACGACATGATTACATCATTTTTATGAGAGAGAGCTGGGCTATAGTCTCCTGAGAGTAAAGGCGCTACCTACGTAGAGTTTTCTCTGTCTGTCAAAGAGGATTTGCTGCAAAAAGATTTATCAGGGACAAGCCACAGTAGCCCAGTGATTAACGTCGTGGATTCTCAATTGGGAGGTCGCGGGTTCGATTTCTTCCAGTGGCATTTATTTGTGAATTGCTTCCACTCCTGCTCGTTGGGATTGACTGGAACCACACACTTGAGTTGCATCCACTTGATGGAATCATCTCTGAAAGAGTTGGACAAATCACCTGTAGAGTTCAGCCCCATCATGCTGTCGTAATCCAAACTGAAATTCCATAGCATTATGTTCATTGTCGTCGTACACTTCGATCAGGATTTCAAAAGAAAGTATCAAGTTATATGGCCCTTCACGCCCTGCTCTTCGGATGCCTAAGTTTTGATTTCCTCTCCGCTTCTACGCCCTTGGTGAGGCTGTGTTGGGATCGACGGTACTGGCAAGGTCATGGGCATTGTCGTTGGACGGATGTGCTGTCATCCCCGACGGCAACGCTCACGCACGCTGACTCTACCACTGAGTAGTTGCAGTCGTCGGTAGGGGATTTGGTTGGAGTTGTCCTGCGTACGTTGGGTCCGAACAGATACCACTCTACACCACCGAAGGGACTCAACAGCAAGACAGTGTCTTTTCTGACGGGCTGCCTCTTGACGGCATGACATTGACAGCTCCCCTGGGGTACGCTGGTGCCAGAGCTATGGCAGGGACACGACTGGGAAGCTGGCATAAATGGTGCAAAGGCATGGAAGATGAGACTTTGAAAAAAAAAAAATTTAGCAGGGACACCTCGTTTGTTGCTTTGGTTTCTCTTTCTTGCGCTAAATCGATGATCACTAGCACTCAGACAATCACTGATGCTGACTGACACTGACACATTTATTGATTAGGCCTGTATCAACGAAGGTTTACACCAACCATAGGCGTATACATGATGAGCATAATATGATTTTTTACTCATCTATTTCTTATCGCAAACGGCTTTCTAAATACATGACGCAAGTTTTAATGGATATGGATTTGTTACTGTTTGCAAGACGAAGAGAAAGTGTGGAGCTTGAGGGATTGGTAGATTACTTTTTTTGCGATGTGCTATTCCCTAATTTCACTCCATCAAACCTTAATTAAAATTTCAAGGATTAAAAAAAATATTCTCTATATATGATTCAAACATTGAAACCCCATCTTATCTGGTTTTCTGTGCTGATATCATAGTAACTAGACCCGACCTTCCACTGTCATAGCCTCAGAATATCAGCAATAAACACACAAAAGTGTTTCAATCCAGAACTGTGTTTACCAGTCAGTCCTAAAGATGCTCGTCTACTTCTATTGTCCCCCTCTTCTCCCGCCCTCACTTTTTCCCTTTCTCGCCTATTTCTGTCGTTCTTCACCCACCCCCCCCCCTCATCCCCCCCACCCCACCCCAGCCTCGTTGTCTTCCTCCTTATCATCGCCACCATTATTATCTCCCTTTTATGTCATCTCCCCTGGGGGAAAAGTCCAGACAGTAATTGGGCTGACATGTCCAGCCCCCTCACCCCCCCCACCCCCCCCCACCCCCCACCCCCACCCCCCGCCCAAAGTCTGCTACCCATCATTCCATCACCTCACGTTTTGTCGTCATCTATCATGGCGGCATTTCTGTCTGGATATTGTGCTGAAGACCGGCAACTAAATGCGCAGTGATGGGATAGAAGGAAGGGATTGGGTGAGTGTGCGGGGAGGAGACAGTGGTAGTAAGGAAGAAGACGACGAAATGCCACCCGGAATGAATGACACAGAAGGCTTCTTAGCTCTCAAGACAGCCTTAGGTGCCACCCTCTCAAGAATTAATACCAAGCAAGACGGGGAGCCTACCAGCTGATGGAGAAGAGACAGACGGAGGGGACGAGAGAGATTACAGCCCCTAGTACACAACCACGTTTGTCCTTTCATCGTCCCAGCACCGCAGGCTACTAAAAACAAAAGTCAAGTCGCTGCGAGGCAACCCACCAGAGAGGACACTGCACTTCTGATGAATCACTTTAGTGCTGTACAGTGGTGCCTGTTGTGAACCCAAAAGCTTGCTTTTGGTACACAATTATGTGTACGGCGCCTTCTCACTTCAAATAACTGCTTAGTCGCGGAGCGTGCACGAATGAGCATCCCTGTATGGTTTCAAGCTGTCATGTCCTTCCATCAAAAGATACTATAATCTTGCCAGTACCAAAGACTTTGAAACGGGCACTGGTATTATGGTGTTCAGCAAAGCCCCAGTTAGAAATCTGTACAGAACCCTTAACAAAAACAAAATATGTACATTTTCATATTACAATCCAGCTTGCCCCCCCCCCCTCTCTCTCTCTCTCTCTCTCTCTCTCCTCTCTCTCTCTC
>JADBJO010003642.1:40000-42500 GCA_016801955.1 Conus betulinus | reverse complement strand
ACTATGACACACACGTGAGCAGGAAGGAGTTGGTCTGAGGAGTTCTGTGAGCCATCGTCTTTGACGTCATCCACCAGGGTGACTTTGATGTCACGGTAAGCAGGCTGACGACAAGGCATGACGCGCTCGCGATAACTGAGAGGACATGGAAGACAGAAGCTATCGGTAAGCATCAGGGGTATATCAGGGATTCAGTTGTGGACTGCTCAGAGAGAGCGCCTCGCTACGGTTTGGCAAGAGCTGTCATTAAAAAAAATGCACACTTTGTCGGGAAAACAAAGCCAAAGAATAAAATAAAATAAATAAATGAATAAACTTGCCAGCCGTCCACTAGCAATCATTCTTTCTGCTGAAGGACCTAAGATAATAACAAGATGAAAACAGGTATTTCTCACGGTTTAAGCAAGAGCGTCCTGCTTAATCTATGATGTTCCCCTCTGCTACACTTTAATTTTTTTTTAATCGCGTGCTATTCTTTTGCAAAAACGTTCTTTCTTGTTGAACAAAAACGGATTTTGGTGGGAAAAAAAACAAGCCGATTAGTAGTGTCGTTGCCACTGAACAAACACCACAAATGGGATTCAAAAGATATGATCAAACATGAATCCGACTTCCGCTGTCTTCGTCCTGTAGTCTCTTTGCAAACCACCTGTGAAACCAATACAACAACTTTGCATGTTCGAGGCAAACCTACCCAGTCAAAGCACCAGCTTTTACATAAGGTAAAATTTCCATCGAAGGGACAGAGGATGATGATGATGATGATGATGATGATGATGATGACGATGATGATGATGATGATGATGATGATGATGATGGTGATGATGATGAAGTAAAAATGCTAGAAATAATCTACCGAACTAGCATTTGACATTGCCATTTCTCTGCAGTGCTATAAAGAAAAATCTGCCAGATAGTTTACTTAAGCGGATCCTCCCACATATTTGCCATGGTCTAATTGGGACTATCAACCATAAATGGGAAGTTTCAAAATGGAGCGACTGATGGCGGAGAACGAAGCAAAATTTAGAAAGAGTGGGGGTTATTTGCCGCCTAGGACATTGACAAACAAAGTACAGGACAAGACACGATGCATTTCGACCTCTTGGGTTTTCTTCAAGCAAAAAAAAAAAAAAAATGATCACATTTAACATTTAGGACAGTACAAACAAAGAACGAAGAGAGACTTATCTGATGTCCATGTGGTATGTTTGTGAAGAATGGCCGACAGAAGGAAATGACAGGGGGATTATGGGAAAGGAAAAGGAGGGCGGGGGGGGGGGGGGGGGGGGGGGGGGGGGGGTTTTGCGGTGGAGGGAGGGGATGAGTGAGGCGATGGGGTTGTGTGGTTAGTTTATTGTGGTTAGTTGTGGGGGTGGTATATATGTGACGGGAAATAAGCACTGATCACCACGACTGCGCTTTGCCTTTACTTCAATGACGTAATCTCACCTATCTAATGCACATGAAAACGCAATCAGTATAGGCAGAGAGGCTCCGATAAGAACACATAAATCCAGCTGCTGTGGCGAAGTGGTTAGCGTCGCGGACTCCCGGCTGGAGGTCGTGGGTTCGAATCTCATCAGAGTCATGTGGGTTTTTTCTGCCCCGACCGGCTCCTACCCAGAGTTGAGTTTGCTGCGGACTCAGTTGGGAAAACTGGGACCACACAGTCGAGTTTCATCCCACTTAATGGATGCGTTTCTGAGAGTGTTGCTCAAATTTCCTGACCAACACTGCAGATGCCTGTATCTCTCGGGCCTGGTTGACACCGGGATATATTATGAAAGGAAGCGTAGAGTACAGCCCTGTCATGTAGTATCAGACCGAAATGGAAAATCCGTAGCATCATCTTAATCATCCTCATTCTCATCGATCAGCATTTAAAAAAAAAGTCTCAGGTTCGGTGGCCCTTCATGCCTTGCTCTCATGGTGACCTCAATTTCGATGTCCTCTCCATGTCTGTGGTCTTGGTTTGGATTCCGTCAGGGTCACCGGTATCGGCGAGTCCATGGGGGCTGTCGTTGGACGGACGTGGTGGCGCCCTCCGGAGGGAGAGCTCACTCGCGCCGGCTCCGCGACTAAGCAATTATTGTCGTCAGTAGGGGGCTTAGTAGGTGGTGTCCTGCGTATGTTAGCTCAGAACAAACGGCACTAAACACCACCGAAGTGACTCGGCAGCAGTGCAATGTCTCCTCCGGTGGGTTGCCTCTTGTGACGACTTGACATTGACTGCTCCCTGTGGATTGCTGGTGTCGGGGCTGCGGCGGGGCCGACCGGGCTGTGGCTGTGGACGAGGTGTCGGAATGAGCGGCGTGGGTGCACTGCCTCTGGGGTGGCGCGCCAAGCATCCACAAGGATGTATTGTGCATAAATAGAAGAAAAAAAAAAAGAAAGCAGGGTAAAGAAGCATGACAGCGCAGAGTCTCTCCCCCCCCCCCCCCCCCCCCCCCCCCCCCCTAAGACTCCACTGGCTCTCTAATTCAAGTGAGACTTAATC
>JADBJO010003642.1:0-2500 GCA_016801955.1 Conus betulinus | reverse complement strand
AGAATGTGCAGTTCGTCGTGTTTGTCAGGCCCATGGCATTTAAAACAAATTTATGTGCCAATAATTCTATGAATATGAATATTTAATTTGAAGCCATTTCAATTTTACATCTTTAATTTTGTGGGACATGGGTAAATACCTTATTCCAAGAAATTTCAGAATTAAGTTTTTGTAGCCATTGAGAGCAGCAGTTTGGCTTACGCTCATCTTGAGTAAAAATTTCATAGTATCGTTTAGCTCCTTTTCTTCTTTCATAATAATAGTAAAAGCCCTCGGCATGTTCTGAATTGTGTTTGCATTATCATTATCACGTTTTATTCCAGTTTTCTTTATGAATTCTTTCATTGAGGAAATCCATCCACAGTATGTGACAAAATTTATGGTATAGTTATCATTAGCCTTGAATTCTTCAAAGTTCATAAATTGTCCATTTTCCTTCAGAAAATGTTTTATTGCATACTTTCCTTTCTCAATTAATTTTTTGTTTAATTATGTCATTTTTCCTGTTTTTTATCTTGTCGTTATAAAAAAAGGTTCAGCTAGAAGTTCATTTAATGTTTGTGGTGTCACGCAAAGACAGAATTCCCTATAGGCTATAAAGGTGTGTCTCCAGAACAAATTAGAGCTCATGTATCCTGTACCAAATGCTGGTCCATAATTTTCAATTTTTTCGCTGAATGGATACATTTTCGTAACAATGCTTTTCCATTTGTGATTTGTGATTTTAAGTTTTTTTTATCCATAAAAGTTTCAAAGCATTAATATATTTTTTGATCAGGTATATTTAAGCCACCTTGCTTTATAGTTTTAATTGTTGTTTTCTGCTTATTCTATCTTGTTACCATTCCACACAAAGCTAAAACACACATCTTTTGAAGTTTTTTTTAATTAAGAGGTCAGGTGGGTTGGGTAACAAAAAATCCAGAGGTGTATGAGCTTGGACAGAATGAGGGATTTGAGAACAGCAACTCTTCCGACTGGTGTTATACTTCTTTGAGACCAAAATTTTGAATAATGTTTTAACTTCTGCAAATTTATTGTCATAATTCATGTTTTCACATTCTTTCAAGTCTTGAGTAAACCAAACACCGAGTATTTTGAATTGAGAAGGGTTCCATATGATTTTTAGATGAGGACAATACTTTTTCTTGGAGTTTTTATAACATCCTAGCCATATTGCTTGTGTTTTTTCGCTGTTCATGAAGAGTCCTGAAACTCTTCCAAACGTGGTAAGTATATTAATAGACTGTTCAAAAGAATTTTTGTCGCCATTGTTTACTAATTGAGTGTCATCAGCGAACTGTGATATTTTGTGTTCTACATCATTTATTTTTATGCCTTTTATCTTCTTTTCTTCCTTTATCATTACGGCTAAAATTTCTGCGCATATGATGAATAAGTAAGGAGATATAGGGTCTCCCTGTCTACATCCTCTTTCTACTTTAAACCACTGAGCAGCCTGGCCATTTACAATAACAGTTGATTTAATATCCTTATAGAATGTTTCTATCCAGTGACATATACTTTCACCAAACCCGAAAGCCCTTACAACATTCAACATAAAATCCCAATCGAGTGAGTCGAAGGCTTTTTCAAAGTCTATACAGAGCAACAGTCCAGGGAGGTTTTTCGCATTTAAATAATTAATCAAATCATAAATTAGTCTAATATTGTCACCCATAAATCTGTTAGCCATGAAACCTGTTTGATCCTCACTGATGAGAGATGGTAAAAAATTTCTTATTCTTTTTGAAATACATGAGGAAGCTATTTTGTACACTACATTTAGGAGGGAAATAGGACGCCAATTTTTGATATATTCTTTGGGTTTATCACCTTTTGGTATGCAAATAATTAGTCCCTGCTTCTGTGTTGTCGAAAATTCTCCGTCTTTGTAGATTCATTTATAGATCGTACAACCAGTGGGCCCAGTGTTTTCCAAAAGAATTTAAAGAATTCGGCGCCAAAGCCATCTGTACCTGGGCTTTTACCATGCTTCATATTTTTTTTAAAGCTTCGCTTGCTTCCTCTATAGTGATTTCTCCTTCCAATATGTTTTTCTCACCTTCAGATAACTGTGGAATTTTTTTAACAAGTTTTCTGATTTCGCACTTTTCAGTTATCTTTTTCTGTATATAAATTTTCGTAAAATGTTTCAACCCTCCTTCAAAATATCTTTTTGTCGGTTATTATTTCATCATCTTTAGTCACTAGTTTAGTCATTTGTTTATTAATATAGTTTCTCTTTTCAAGGTTGCAAAAGTATTTTGATATTTTTTCACCATCTGCAATCCATCTTGCTTTTGATCTTAATAATACACCTTCCATTTTTTGTTCCCTGATTGCTCTTAGTTCATAGTTTTTTTTCTTCAATCATTCTTAATTCAATCTCTGTTTTATTCTCAAGATTTTCAAGACTTTCAATGCGTTTTAAAATCTTGTTCTCTTTTTCTGTTGTTGTTTCTTTTTCATTGTAGCGTAAGCTATTGATTTCCCTCGA
>JADBJO010003641.1:227500-234664 GCA_016801955.1 Conus betulinus | reverse complement strand
GTGTGGTGTGTGTGTGTGTGTCTGGGATTGGTGGGGGAGGAGGAGCGGAGGGGTCGTGACGTGGGTGGTTAAGAGCGATGTGGATGTTTAAGTGGGTTCGTGTTACTTACAAAATAGAATACAGTTATGTCAACGATTTCATTGACTTTTTTTCTGATTTATCTCTTTACCTATTTCTCTGTTCAATCTCCATTTCGTTCGCTCTCTCTCTCTCTCTCTCTCTCTCTCTCTCTCTCTCTCTCTCTCTCTCTCTCTCTCTCTGATCCATTGTTATGACCAAATTTTATTTGCCTTTAGTATTTTGAATGACTTCTTGATTTGATTACTTCTTTCTTTTTAAAGCTCATTCATATCTCTAATAAATTATTTCGCCCTGTTCATTCATTCATTCATTCATTTCATTCATTCATTCATTCATTCATTTATGTGTTTATACCCACAACCAAAACCATTATCCCCCCCCCCCCCCCCCCCCACTAACACACACTTAGTAACTTAAACGTTCTGTTTCCCTTAGTTTTTATCATCAACTTAAGAAAACAGAACTCATCATACTTTGTGTTTACTATCAAGAAACGAACCCTTCCTGTCAGCTCCCCTTCCCCATCCCACCCTAGTCTGTCTCATTCCTTTGCCTTGTCTGTACAGAGAGGATCTTATGGTCGACATTATGCATTGCTTCTCATACTATAAAATCATTTTAAAGAGAAAGTTATGCAAATACTCATCCTGACATACACAAATATTGTCAAACTAATCAAATGTAGTGGTGTAATCACAAACTCTGTATACAGACAGAAAGAAAATATGGTATTGAAAAACTCGAACGGCTGTGTGAAAATTGTAATATGAACATTATTAGTCACATATAATAATGATGCGTACAAGGCACTTACCAATTCACCAATGCAAGAGGAAGTGTGTTTGACTTCTGTAAACTGATGGCTAGAGCCACTGAAGTTCTAATTAAACCTGCAACATTTCTGAAAAATAGCCAAGCTGCCTCCTCCCCTAGAGAGTTATTTCTTTTGAATGTGTGTTCTGTGTGTTTGACATAGACAACGAAATGCTGCGTTTGTCCACAAAGAAACATTTATATCTACATGAGATATGCGTAGAGAAATGTTTTATACTGTTGCTGCACTGGTCTGTTTATTTGCTATTCTCGATGCCTCAAAGGATTCAAACTGTCTTTTGTTTGTTTCACTGATTTGTCTGTGTGACAACTCAACCTTCATGATTTTGTTGCTGTAAAGGGTTATCTCAGTAGGTCTGCTGAGGTGGGGCCCTGAGGCCAGCTATAGTTCGTTCGTCCATCGAGTCGACGAGGATCTCTTGGGGTTGAGGGGGGCGAGATGATTTGTGGGTATACAGGTGGCTTCTCAAGCCAATGCGTGCATAGAATGTGCGTGACAGCTTGGACAGGAAATGTGGGGAGAAACTGCTCTTGCTTGCTGGCGCGGGTTTATCATGCCTGCCTCTTTTTTTGTGTGCTGCAGCTGTCCTTTCTTCACATAAAACTGGCGCCTTTGCGGATAGATTAGCGCCATCTAGCTTGAATCACAGCAGTTTGTTCCCATGTGTCAAGGTTGATGTTAAACGCTTTCATGAATGTTCTGAGAGTGTCTTTTAGCGTTTTTTTTCTGACCTCCATGGGAGTGTTCTCCTTGTTGCCGCTCGCCGTAGAAGAACAGCCAGCTAGCGCCTTCCTGAAGACTGGGAAGAGGCAGACAACTCCAGCCGTCGGGAAGACAGCATGCTGACAGCACCTGGGGCTCATCCGATGCTCTCACCCGTGCACCGCACGGCACGACTCAAGCCACACGGCCGGAGCGAGCGGTGCGGGTCGAGTGCCAGAGGCAGTGCGCCTGATTGGCTCAATTGCCAGGGCGTTCGCTAAGAGCGCGCTTTCCTGAACGATGCCAGGTCAAATTCCACCTGTGCCGCCCGTCCAAAGGAAACTGGTCCCCCCACTGTCCCGTGTGGCATGGGCTGTGGTCTGCTGGCATCAGTGAAGCGCTTTTACAAAACTTTCCCTCCCCGTCTGCGGTTCCCCACTCCCCCCTCTGCGACTTCCATCCCCAGTCCTCAACCCCTCCTACACCCTTCCCCTCCCTTCGGCGCCCTCTCTCCTCCTTCTCCGTTTTATGTAACCTCCGTAAAGCAAATGATGGGATGTAAACTGTTGGCGTTGAAGTATGATAATATTTTCTACTTCTTCGTTCCCAGGCGTGGAATTCCAAGGTTCACAGTTCGCGCGGCTGTTGTTTTTTCTTTCTTTCTTTCTTGTGTATATGAACGTTTAGTCTGACCCAACCATTAAGTAACCACACTCCCTCTTCTGAAATGGACACACACACACACACACACACACACACACACACAAAGTATAGATAGCAAGGCCTATAAACTGTGTCTTGGTGTTCCTTTCCATGCATCTACTATGCGAACTTATAGAGAACTTGATGTTTTATCCTTGGACGAATACAGAAAATTGGCTGTTTCGAAATATATGTAAAAATGCTCTTCAAATGGAGACGTGAATAGCATTGAAATTACTGTGAAGCCTGAGTCTCATTATCCTAAAAGAGCTCAATCGATTGTGTCTCTTTCCACCATTGGTTCCTATACAGCAGCAGATCTTTTGGAAGAATCCGCCATCAGCCTTGATTCTCTGTTGAAAACGACATCTAATTCTCTTCCCTGATTGGGAAAGGAACCGAGCAAATTTTGATCTTGATTATACAGATGTTAGTAAAAACGATCAACCAAATATTTTGTCATATACAGTAAAAATGCATACTATAAATAAATATTCAGATCATCTTAAGTATACACTGATGGCTCCTTGTTACATACTAATCAGGCAGGTTCTGCTTTTGTAAATACCTTCACTAAAAGTGGAAAAGACTTATTATATTGGAAAGCACAGATCAATTTATGTTGCGGAAATGGTAGCCATTATTATGGCTTTATCTTATTTAATTGATTTACCACACTCAATTGTTAAAGTGGTCTTTATGGTCGATTCGATGTCTGTTCTACAGTCTATAAAGTTCTCTAACTCGCTCAATCATAATAATATCCCATTTTAAAGGAAATATGTCATCTTATTCATGTATTAATGTGCAAAGGAACGGAAGTCACATTCTGTTGGATTCCCTCACATTGTGGTATTTTCGGCAATGAACTTGTTGACAGAAAAGCAAAAAAGATGAGCTAGGAATGAAAACTCAGTGACGCCTTTATATTTGCATCTTACTTTACAAGAGGGATATAACATGTTAAAACAAACAATTTATAGTCGATTCAGGAAACAAAAACAATCAACAAGGTCTAGCTATTAATGCAAATAACACTCAGCTGTTATGTTTGAAAAGCTTTATTATAACCCTAATATTAAAATAAGTAATTTGCATCAATACAGAAATTTTATTTCTATATACTATAGAATAAAACTTGATGCTTTAAAAACCAAGTACAGTAATAACGCAAAATGTATTTGTGGCGAGAAAAAGATTAACTAGCATTCATGTCTTGTTTGGTTGTTTGCCCCTTCAAGCATACTTACCGTCATTATCAGGCATGTCTCTTTCGGATATTTTCCTTGACTTAGAGTTCGCTTTTAAAGTTATCTTTTCTTTAATTTGTAGTCCAGTTAGACAGTTACTCTAATGTGAAAATGCTGAATTATTAATATTGTCTTATATTATGCACACAACATTTAAACACGCATTCCGTAAAATCTCTAATAACATGACTGTCTCAAGCGAGGAATTGAACGCAGGACCCTCCGGCCAAGAAATCGATGCTGGATCCACTAAGTCGAGCAGCCTCCTGCCACCCACTCCTATCCCCACTCAGCCCTTCTCCCCCACCCCCACCCCCCACCCCACCCCACCCCAAGCCTTTCCCCTCCTCTCCCTTCTAATTAATATCACTGAACGAGAATCGAGCGATCCCAATATCTTTTCCTCTGATTAAGCCGCGGGGCTCTTTTTGCCATCTTTCATCTTCCATTCCGACCTTCCGTTAAATCTTGATTGACGCTTCTTGCCCTTCGCCCATCAGATAGGAATAAAACTGTCCCGTGAACCGAGTGAAGCTGTTCTTGTTGGGTCCCGTTCTGTGTGATCCAGCGCTGTCAAGGGGAACGTCTGGCAGCAGAGTGAGGGAAACATTGGGATGGCAGAAGAAACGTCCTCCCAGCAGAGAGGAACGACTGCTACAGAGATCCTGAGTGGAAAGGGAAACATCTCGGTGACGAGAGGAACGTCCGAATGATAAAGTAAAACGTCTGCCTGATAAACAAAGTGTCCGAATGATAAAGTGAAACGTCTGCCTGATAAACGAAGTATCCGAATGATAAAGTAAAACGTCTGCCTGATAAACGAAGTGTCCGAACGATAAAGTAAAACGTCTGCCTGATAAACGAAGTGTCCGAATGATAAAGTAAAACGTCTGCCTGATAAACGAAGCGATAAGGAGAACACTTGAGTGATACAATAAAAATCTGAGTAATAAGACGGACGTCCGAGTGAGAAACGTCTGAGTATCAAGAGAAACGGTTGAGTGACACAGAGGGATGTGTGAAATCGTAAACTGTCTGGCTGCCATCAAAATGTCTGCAATAGAAGAGAAACATCTGAACGGTAAAAAAAAAATCTGAATCGTAAAAGAAACGTATGAGTGGCAAAGTGAAACCTCGGGATAGCACAGAAATGTTTAGGTAACATGAGAACCTTCTTTGGAACAAGAAACACGTTTGGGGGCTAAACGGAAATTTTAGTCGTCTGGAGATTCCCCTGGGTGGTAAGAAGTACATCAGGGTAAGCACAGAAATGTGTCGGGTAGAAAGTCACACGTCTGAGTGGACCGTGGACCGTGCGAGTGGCAAGAGACACTTCCGGGTAAACGAGAGGAGCGCCTGCGGAGAAAGTGGAAGGACTGACTGGTGAGTGGAATGTCAGAATAGGGGCCGAAACCTTTAGGTGATAAATGGAAAGTCTGGGGGACAAGAGACGTCTGAATGGCAGGGAAAACGTGTGGGTGGTAAAAGAAACATCTCTGAATGACAGGGGACAACGTCTAAGTGGTAAAAGAGACGTCTGAATGGCAAAGAAAGCATCTAGTGGTAAAAGAAACGCCTGAATGGCAAGAAAAAAAAAAAACGTCTGGGTGGTGAAAGAGATGTATGCATGGCAAGAAAAAGGTCTGGGTGGTAAAGAGATGTCTGGGTGGTAAAAGGGACGTCTGCATGGCAGGGACAATGTCTGGATGGTAAAAGGGACGTCTGCATGGCAGGGACAATGTCTGGGTGGTAAAAGGGACGTCTGCATGGCAGGGACAATGTCTGGGTGGTAAAAAGGGACGTCTGCATGGCAGGGACAATGTCTGGGTGGTAAAAGGGACGTCTGCATGGCAGGGACAATGTCTGGGTGGTAAAAGGGACGTCTGCATGGCAGGGACAATGTCTGGGTGGTAAAAGGGACGTCTGCATGGCAGAGACAATGTCTGGGTGGTAAAAGGGACTGGGCAGGGCAAGTCGGGGGTAAAAGGGACGTCTTTGAGAAAAAGGACTGGGTGGCAAGCGGAAGACGAACATCTGGGGCAAAAGGGGTCCGGGTGGCAAAGGGAAGTCACAGTCTTGGAGGCTGGGACACATCATTGTGGTAAGAGAAGCACTCCAACATCACGTGCGGTCCTCCATACTAGGCACCAGGCGGATGTAAGGTGGGGAAGAAGGCTGGAGGATGAAGGCTGCTGCCACGCACAGTACGCACCTTCCTCCTGTGGGTTTATGTTTTGCGTTCTCAACTCCCTCCCACTGCGTCAATCTGCCACTTGGGCGTGGAGTGTAGCATGTCGTGCGGACCTGGAAGTCTGCCGCCATCTTTGCCAGTCGCCGTTATGGCGCCATGCGGGTTACACCCCACAGTTAGTAATACGCACGCACCAAATCGCTTGGTAGTCCAGATAGACCCTTTTGAGAAACAGGCATGATCTTTAGAATAAAATCTATATTAAACCATACACCAGTTCTCAGAGAGAATGACGATCCTCCTCCTTCTCCCTCCCGTTCTCTTCCCACCCCATTTCCTCCCCAAACATTTCGCTTGTTTAAAAAGATTGCTATCAGGGACTCAGCGGGGGACTCATTATCTATTAAAAGAAATGCACCAACATCTACCCGGTATCAGATTTCAGGCTTTACAGTTCACCCGTGACCATGTCTCTGCGATGACTGAACTTCCTCTAACGTTCTCATTACATGCGTTTCTTATCTGTCTGCTGCGAACCACCTGCCTTGTATCTTGATGCGGGTATGATAAAAAAAAAAAAAAAATGGGAGGGGGTGGGAAGGAGGAATCAATGTTTAGACTAAAGATAATTCCTGAAAACATCATTTTGTCTCTTTCTGTCTCTGTCTGTGTCTGTCTGTCTGTCTCTCTCTGTGTATGTATATATATATATATATATATATATATATATATATATATATATATATATATAGATAGATAGATAGATAGATAGATAGATAGATAGATAGATAGATAGCCAGCCAGCCAGATAGATAGATAGACAGGTTGATAGATGAATCGACATAGATTGATATATATATATATATATATATAGAGAGAGAGAGAGAGAGAGAGAGAGAGAGAGAGAGAGAGACAGACAGACAGACAGAGAGAGAGAGAGAGAGAGAGAGAGAGAGAGAGAGAGAGAGAGAGAGAGAGAGAGAGAGACGTCTAGACAGATAGATAGACAGATACCGGGAACATTATTCAGGGCCTCGGCGCATTGGTTTATGATGCGTTGCCGGCACCGCACTGCTTCAGTAACAGAGCCACCGAGTGATGATACAGTCCGTTTTGTGATCTGACATCGGGGAAAAACATCAGCTCCCTCCCTCGTGTGACGCTGCTCACGCGGCCGGCTCTTTAGTCCTGGTTTAGTGGCCCAGAAAGGAAGCAGAGATGGCCAGTCAGACAATAGATCAGTTGCAAAGTGAGGCGACTGCAGTCGGAAATTTAAACACATTTTAAATGGAATTGATAGCGAACCGCCAAGAAAACGTAGACAAATGAATCACAAGACAAAACATGACGCGTTTCGACCTCTTAGGTCTTCTTCAGGCAAGATACAAACACTCAGGACAAC
>JADBJO010003641.1:207500-217500 GCA_016801955.1 Conus betulinus | reverse complement strand
AACACTGATGAAGGGTTTTAGTTTAAACGGAGTCGTGGTCGTTTCGTTGCTACGATGCCATTGCGGGGGGGGGGGGATGGGAGTCATCCGAATCGTGTGGTGAAGAGTAGGGTGGGAAGGGGGAAGTAAGGGAGAGGGGTTAAGGAGAGGAGTTAACCAGCCGCCGTGGCGAAGTGGATAGCGTCGCGGACTCCCGGCTGGGAAGTCGTGGGTTCGAATCCCATCAGAAGTCATGTGGGTTTTTCTGCCCCAACCGGCTCCTACCCAGAGTTGAGTTGCTGCGGACTCAGTTGGGAAGACTGGGACCACACAGTCGAGTTTCATCCACTTCATGGATGCGTTCCTGAGAGTGTTGCTCAAATTTCCTGACCAACACTGCAGGTGCCTGTATCTCTCGGGCCTGGTTGACGCCGGGATATATTATGAAAGGAAGCGTAGAGTACAGCCCTGTCATGTAGTCTCAGACCGAAATGGAAATCTGTAGCATCATCTTAATCATCCTCATTCTCATCGATCAGCATTAAAAAAAAAAAGTCTCAAATTCTGTGGCCCTTCATGCCCTGCTCTCATGGTGACCTCAATTTCGATGTCCTCTCCACGTCTGGGGCCTTGGTTTGGTTCCGTCGGGTCACTGGTATCGGCGAGTCCATGGGGGCTGTCGCTGGACGAACGTGGTGGCGCCCTCCGGAGGGAGAGCTCATTCACGCCGGCTCCGCGACTAAGCAATTATTGTCGTCAGTAGGGGGCTTAGTAGGTGGTGTCCTACGTATTTTTTAGATCAGAACAGGCGCCACTGAACACCACCGAAGTGACTCGGCGGCAGTGCAGTGTCTCCTCCGTGGGGTCGCCTCTTGACGACTTGACATTGACTGTTCCCTATGGATTGCCGGTGCCGGGGCTGCGGCGGGGCCGACCGGGCGGTGGCTGTGGACGGGGTGTCGGAATGAGCGGCGTGGGTGCACTGCCTCTGAAGTCGCGCAGAGGTTGAGACAGCAAAAAAAAAAAAAAAAAAAAAAAAAAAAAAAAGAGAGGAGTTAATTTGTTTTGAGTTCTATGATGTGTTTTATCATGCAAAGGTCACATGGTATTCTAATTTCTATTTTCTTCGGTTTTGTATGTGTGCCTTCAGAAATTATTTTTGGTAATCTAGTTTTGGTGCTGATGTTATCAGCACCACCACCACCACCGCCACTACCACTGTCATCATCATCATCATCATCATCATCATCACTCACTATTTTATACATTTTTTTCCAACAAATGCAACCATGCTTTTATTTTTATTACATTACTGTAACATTGTTTTAAGGTTTTCCTCCCAGAGAGAGAGAGAGAGAGAGAGAGAGAGAGAGAGAGAGAGAGAGAGAGAGAGAGAGAGAAGGTGAATGAAGAGGTGTATTTCTATACACTGGCATCGCACCTGTAATTTTTTAAGGGAACTAGGCGAAAAGTTGAACAGCAAAAACGTGTGTGTGTGTGTGTGTGTGTGTGTGTGTGTGTGTGTGCAAGCTTGCGTGCGCGTGCGTGCGCACGCTTGTGTGTTTGCATGTGTAGTATGATGCGTGTGTCCCCCTTCATTCCCTCTTCCCCTGTGCCTCTGGTCCTTGTCTTCTCCCTCTTCCCATCATCCCCAACCTGATTTCAGAATTTTTGCTTTTAAATCTGGAAACATTTCAGAGAAAACAACAACAACAACAACAACAACAACAACAACAACAACAACGTCAAAACAACAACCAAAAACGAAAGACAAACTAAAATCGTCAAAAAGAAAATTGAAATCACCAGTAACTTAAGTATGCGAATTATGCACTATAGTTCATCCCTCCCCCCCCTCCCCCCTCCCCCACCATTCTATTAACCCTCTACAACATGGTGTTTTGTTTGTTGGATCGTTGTGACCCTGACTCGGCCTTTGCAAGGTCGAATGAGCTAGAATATACCATGAAGTTAAAAGTACCTGTCTCTTCTTTTGGCCGGTGAGAGACAAGCTTCCTTTAATAACCTTTGTCTAAGTACCACAATCTTCTTGTTAATAGCAACTGTCTTCCACCTGTTGGCCGGCAAAATGACGCCGTCCTTACTGTAAGGTTTCACCTTTCACCCCTCTCACCTCCGCACCACCATTCCTGTCTGCTCTTCCACATCCCCGCTCCTTCCATGTTCCTGTCTGCAGTTTCTCCCTCTCAACACTTGTTTCCTACCTTCCTCTTTCTCCTTCCTCTCCTGGCCCTGCTCGAGGGCAGGAAGGTGTTTAATTTCTCGGTCCTTAGGAACCCGCATGACTGTTGATGAAACTTTTCATCAGGACAGGGAGTGGGTATCGCAGGCTTTTAAAATCCTCCTATTCAAGTAAAAAAAAGGCAGTTAACCGTCAACTTCCCTCCACCTCTCGACCCCCCCCCCCCCCCCCCCCCCCCCCCCCCCCCCCCCCCCCCCCCCCCCCCCAAAAAAAAAAAAAAAAAAAAAGAAAAATAGAAGAAAGAAAAAAAAGAAAGAGTAAAAGGAGAGATCAATAAAATAAAGATTGTACCTCTAGCAGAACGGGATGATCTACTTAAGTCATCAGGCAAGTTGCACGTGCAGTACCTGTAAATTTTGATGTACATCACTCCTACAGAGTGGTCGATACCCTTCAATACATAAGCGGATATTTCTTACCCCCACTCCCATCGCCACACACAAACTCTTTCCCACCCACCACAAACACTTTCACAGCATAGTTTTCATAGACTGTTTATCTCCCCATCACTCGATGCTGTATGCAATGCCATAAATACTTCTCGCTACGACACACACGATCACACATTTGCCTTTGCGCCAAGTTATTTTGTGCTAATCTTGATGCGTTTTTTTTTTTTTTTTTAACAGTAGTGGCCCATCATCACCACTTGCCGGGAATGTTCGTGAAGCTTCCCAGGTTGACAACAAAGGCATCTTGTCTGCCAGGATCTACGCAGGTGGCGTTCTTTGTGCCTTGTGGAGGTTGGGTCATTGGGTTGAACAACGTCATGCACACATGCAGAGATTGCAGCGTTTCCTTTCATTCCCCCCATTCTCCCTTCAGTTGTTCTCCTCAGCATTATCTTTTCATTCCTCCAGCAATTCTCCCAGTTTGTCTTACCTTTTCATTCCCCTGATTCTCCCTTATGCTCTTCCTTTCAGGCAGCGAGGGCACCATCCAGGGTGGAGGGAAGGGAGATATGTCGCTGACATATTATTAACTCCAGCATCCCCGACCACGCGATGCACGTGCGAAGAAAATTGCATTTTGAAAGCCGAGATGCAAACAGGAGAACGGGAGGCCCCATCCTAAAAATAGATAAGTGGTTCCAAACTTCGGTAAACAAATCAAACCCGAAGGAGCTCCACTAATGAGGGGGTTCTCTGTGTTGACTTTGTTTCAGCTCGTTACCGATCTGTCCCTTCTCCTCACAGCGAACAGTTAAATGCTCCAGCCAGTTCTGCTCTTTTTTTTTTTTTTTTTTTTTTTTTTTTTACTTCTCTGTTTCTTCTTCTTTCTTCGTCTTCGTCTGGCTGGAGCGTGCGCATCTGTGAAGTACGGGATGCCCTTGTTGCCATAACCAGCCGCACTGGAGAAACTTTATTTCAACCCCATAATTAGGCTGGGGTCGGGGAAATTATGGAGCAGGACTCAGCTGGTAAAAAAAAATTCCAGAGTTAAAAAGCAATAAAAGAACAGGGAGGCAGAGTGGGGTTTGGGGTGGGTGGGGTGGGGGTGGGGGTATATCTGGAAATGTAGAAAGATTTATGCGTGCAGCGTGTGTGCATTTGTGAAAATAGAAAGGAAAACAGTGGTTGGGTTGAAAAAGTTAATAAAATTGTTTTTATAAAGGAAATATGGATTAACATATATTCAATAACCTTGTTTCAGACGATTTTTAAAATTTAGGATGAACAGCTGATAAATGTCACGTCAAATGAACACCAATGGCCAGGTAAATAGATAACCTCTGTACAGCACAGTGAGGCCAGTTCTAAAAACCCCGATATGGTCCCAGTAGGGTCATAAAACACATGAATGAACCAATCGCCAGACAGATGACAGCTCTCGACGAATTAAGTATTCTGACACACACACACACACACACACACACGCACGCACGCACGCACGCACGCACACACGCACACACACACACACACACACACACACACACACACACACACACACACACAGAGCCATTCTTCTCTTTGCGCCAACATTGGAGAACAAAACTGGAATCAGGGGTGAAGGATGAGATGTGTGGGATGGGAGGTGGATGGGAGGTGGATGGGGGTGAAAGGGGGAGAGATGGAGTGGAATGGATAAAAGGGGTGGAAAGGATGGATGTAGATACTTTCAAACATTCATACAGATATACTGCCATCATTCTATGTCTGCAGCTTAAGGAGGTGTACTTTGTAGATTTTGCTGATTTTTGTTGTTTGTAATGTTGTTGGTGTATTCATCGCGCGCGCGCGCGCGCGCGCGCGCGCGCGCGTGTGTGTGTGTGTGTGTGTGTGTGTGTGTGTGTGTGTGTGTGTGTGTGTGTGTGTGTGTGTGTGTGTGTGTGTGTGTGTGTTTTCACACATGGGGGCCGGAATAGCTCAGTTGGTAGAGCGCCGGACTCGTGATCCTGAAGTTACGGGTTCGAATTTCGGTACAGGGGGATTTTTCCTCTCGGAGTTAACAACATTGGTTCTGACTCCATTCCCCATACAGTCCTTCGAATGAGACTATAAACCGAGGTTCCGTGTGTGAACGCACGCATAATATCTTGCACACACGTAAAATCCCATCACCAACTTTCGGAAGAGAAGGCCAGTTTGGCCGTTGGTATGGATGACACGTTGCACATAGCATGCACCCTGCGTGAGAGATTGAAAGAATGGAAGAAGTAAGGAAACTGAGTGGACGATATTGAACGGTACTGACTGGATGACACGGGAAACGACTGAATGAAGCGCCAGCTGGCAGCTGTTCAGTCGGCACTACCCAGGTAGGTAGCCCCATTGCGTAAACGAGTGTGGATTGTAAAGCGCTTAGAGCTTGGTCTCTAGCCGAGAATAGGCGCTATATAAGTATTCATTATTATTATTATGTAAAGTTTCATTTGAAGTATTCAGTGATGGTAGAAGGGGGTGATGGGGGAGGGGGGGGGAGGAGGGGGAGGGTGGAGGGGGGTATGAGTTTGTGCAGATGTTGATTCCAAAGAGAAAACCTCAGCTAACTTGACTGTCTCCACTGTGCAATGAAACCAGAATCCTTGGACCATAACAGCAATGCCCAGTCCAGTGAGCCACTGAAGACTTTTCAGCATCACCGGGAGAGCTCAACATCTGAATAAACTCACAGCAATGTGCACTGTTGGGTTGATTCATATGAAATAGGGGAGGGAAAGCATTGGGGACATCGTCTACTTAACATCTAAAGAAGAACAGGCACAAAAAAGTCATGTGAACAAACTGAAAAAAATACACAAAACAATCTAACAGAGTTAACAGGCAACAAAGTAATTATTTGAAGAGTATATTTCCTTTTTTGTTGAGAAGTATGTTTCCTCTTCTTCTGCCCTTCTCCTTATTCTTCACCTGTCTCCTGCCTTGCAACCCCCACCCCCACCCCTCCCCCTCTCTCCAGTTCTCTCTCTCTTTCTCTATCTCTTCCCTCTCTCTTTTCCGTTCCTGACCAGAGCAGTTTCCGGTAGCGTTACAGATAGCTCTCTTATAGTCTGTTCAGTAATTTAAGACCAGATCTTCCCATTACGTTACTTCTAACACCAGAAGCCGACTCCTAACAAGCCCTGAGAAGCCATTCCTTTCCACCAATCACACCCAACTGCCTGTAGCACAGGAGAAAAAAAAACAAAAAAACTCAAGCCGTGTTTGTCATAACTCTTTCCCCTGTGGATCTTCTCTTGACGTCATCTCGTCAAGTCGAACACTTCGCTGCACTCCCCATCGGTTCAATCCATTTACCGCACACGGCAAGTTTGTCTGGAGCCGTTCTAAAAGTTTATGTCAGCAGATCTGTCCAGGGGTCTTAGACTTGGAGAAGAAGATCGACCGGATAAGTATGTCTGTCTGTCTGTCTGTCTGTCTGTCTATCTGACGTAACTGATGGAGCAAGCGACCTCAGGGCAGTGATGGCTGGGACACTGATGAAGGGTTTTAATTTAAACGGATCCCTTGTCATTTCGTTGCCATGGTGCCATCGCAGAGGGTCATCCGAGTCATGTGGTGAAGGGGGGGGGGGGGGGGGGGGGGGGGGGGGGGGGGGGGGGGGGGGGGGGGGGGGGGGGGGGGGGGGGGAGGAGGAGGAATGAGTGGAGGGGGAGACAGGGAGTGATGGGATTATGGGTGGGGAGCATGGAGTAGGGAAGAGGGAGTGAAAGTTGGGGTGGATGGGTTTGCTTATGAACTGAAGCACTTGGGGAGGTTTTCGAGTATTGTTACAGTGAGTGTTTTCGTATCATTCTCTCTCTCTCTCTCTCTCTCTCTCTCTCTCTCTCTCTCTCTCTCTCTCTCTCTCTCTCTCTCTCTCTTTAACAACTTATATTGTGAAGTGTGATTCATATATACAGACCAAAAGTAATCACATAAGGCGAATGTGCAAAACCAAAGAAAAGAGAAATTGAGAAAATGACAAATAATGACCTTTGTGTAATACGTCTCTCTGTCTGTCGATCTGTTTCTCTGTCTATCTCTGCGTATGCATGTGTGTGTGTGTGTGTGTGGGAGGGGGGGGGGGCGTGTGGTGCTTGTGTGTGGTGTGTGTGTGTGTGTGTGTGTGTGTGTGTGTGTGTGTGTGTGTGTGTGTGTGTGTGTCTATTTGTCTGCCTGTGTCTGTGTGTGTGCGAGTGCTGCGTGTGTGTGTGCATGTGTGCATGGGCAGACGCATTCATGTACGTATAGAATGAAGTGTGCTTCCCAGTTCATCCGGTCTCCCCAGCCCCTTGTGCCTCTGGTCTCCGTGCTCTCCCTCTCCCTACGGCCTCATTATCCCCGACTTATCTCTCTTTAATTTGAAAACATTCCAGAGGGAAAAGGAACAAGAGCAAACGAACTTAAGTCGTTAACACACGCACGCACACACACACACACACACACACACACACACACACACACACACACACACACACACACACACATACACACACACGCGCGCGCGCGCGCGCGCACACACACACACACACACACACACACACACACACACACTAGTAAGTGACTTGAACGTGTGAATGATGAATTATAGCTTTCAACCCTTCCTCCCCCCCCCCCCCCCCCCCCCCCACACACACACACATCTCACTAACCCTCCACAACATTTGTGTTTGTCTGTGATGTGCATGAGACCCCGACTCCATGAGCCAACAGTCGTGATGAGGTGGCGATCAAGTAGAAAGACTGCACACTTTTTTTAGGCTGGTGAGACAAGCTTTTGCAGAATTTTTTTTTCTAAGTACCACAGTCTTCTTGTTAGCAGCAGCTGTCTTCCATCTGATCGCCGCCAAGTGATGTCGTCCTTCGTGAAGTTTCTTTCTGGAATTTAAACTACCCCCTCCACTTAACCCAGCACCCCCTCCCTTACCTGCTCTTCCCCATCCCACTTCCTCCACGTTCCCTGAGATTTCTCCTTCTTCACCCCACTGCTACCTATCTCTCTCTCTCTTTCCTTCTTCTCCCCTCGCCTCGCTCGATGGCAGCTTGATGTTTAATTTCTCTGTCCTCAGGAACCCACATGATTGTTGATGAAACTTTTCATCACGACAGTGAAGGGCTATTTTAATCCCTCTATTCAAGTGAAAAAAAATGCAGCTTCCTCCCTTTTCTTCCCTCCGCCTTCCGCCCGCAGCCCGAGAGAGAGAGAGAGAGAGAGAGAGAGAGAGAGAGAGAGAGAGAGAGAGAGATTGCTCCTCTAGCAGAATGGGATAATCTGCTTACAACAGCAGGCAACTGCTGATACCTTTCATTCCTACTGACTGGTAACTAACTACCCACCAATGCATTAGTGGATATTTACTAACCCCATCCCCACAAACCTCCTTTCCCACCACATGCACTTTCACACATCATGTGATGACAGATTTCCCAGTATTTCATGCTGTACCGCGTGGCCACCTTACAAATACTTATTGCCTGGAGACGCATGGCCACACATTTACCACTGCGCCGAGCTGTTTTGTGCAGACGGTTTATGTTTTTCAACTATAGTAGTTCAATACTTCTCCCTGGCAGAAATGTTTATGGAGCTTTCTTGGCTGACAGCAAGGGCATCCTTTCTGCCTGGATCCATGCAGGTGACGTTCTTTGCACTTTGTGGTGGTCGGGTCACCGGGTAGGACGACGTCATGTGCACACCTGGAGATGGCAACTTTTCCTTTCATTCCCCCCATTCTCCCTCCTGTTCTCTTTTCAGCATGATCTTTTTCATTCCTCCACTTCTCCACTTCTTTTCACCTTATCCTTTCATTCTGCTAATTCTCCTTTCGGCTCTTCCTCTCAGGCAGCAAGGGCCATTATCCTGGGGGAGACGGGAAAGAATAAGGAAAACGCCGCCGGTCTCATGCACTAAGATCGGGGTGTCGCTGACATATCTATTAACTCCAGCATCCTCACCACGCGATGCACGTGCGAAGAAAATTGCATTTTGAAAGCCGAGAGGCGAACAAGAGAACGGGAGGCCAAATCCTAAAAATAGATAAGTGGTTCCGAACTTCGGTAAACAAATCAAGCCTGAACGAGCTCCACTAATGAGGGGTTCTCTGTGTTGACTTTGTTTCAGCTCATTACCGACCTGTCCCTTCTCCTCACAGGGAACCTCTAAATGCTTCAACGAATTCGGGTTTTTTCTCCTGCTCCTTCTTCTTCTTTTTTTTTTTCTTTTCTTCTTCTTCTTCTTCTCTTCTTCTTTCTTCTTCTTGTCAGAAGCAGCATGTCTGTGAAGTACGGCATGCTCCTGTTGCCATAACTAGCAGCATTGGGGAAACTTTATTTTAACCTCACAATTTGGTTGGCATGGCAGAAATTTCCAAGCAGGTCTCAGGTGGTAAGAAAGACTTGGGCTGAAAATAGGTAAAACAAAAAAAAAAAAAAAAGGGGGGGGGGGAAAGGCGGGGGGGGGGGGGGTTATCTGGGGTGGTTATCTGGAAAGGCAGAAAAGTTTATGAGTGCAGTGTGCTGTTCAAAACAGGCCTTTGCAGTCTCTCTCTCTCTCTCTCTCTCTCTCTCTCTCTCTCTCTCTCTCTCTGTCTGTCTGTCTGTCTGTCTGTCTGCGTGCGTGCCTCTGTGTGTGTGTGTGTGTGTGTGTGTGTGTGTGTGTGTGTGTGTGTGAGTGCGTGCGTGCGTGCGTGCGTGCGTGTGTGTGTGTGTGTGTGTGTGTGTGTGTGTGTGTGTGTGTGTGTGTGTGTGTGTGTGTGAAGTTGGAGAGGAAAAATCAGTATTTGGGCTTTAAAAAATACTTAGTGTTTTCAAATAGGAATAAGGAAGTAAAATGATAATCAAGTACCTGCATCCGACAGCTGGTAAATGCCACGTCAAATGACTACCAAGGGCCACTAAGTGGATGACCTCTTGAAAAGAAAATGAGGCTAGTTCCAACAGCCCTGATATGGTCCCCAGTGGTCGGTTGAGTTTTAAAACAATATGAATGAACCAATCGCCAGACAGATGACGGTACTCGAAGAATATGTTTCCTGAAACACACACATGTACACACACTGAGAGAGAGAGAGAGAGAGAGAGAGAGAGAGAGAGAGAGAGAGAGAGAGAGAGAGAGAGAGAGAGAGAGCTTTCCATTTACAATTAGTTTCTCAAAGAGAACAACACAAACTTCTCTTTTAAAGGCCAGTGGTCACAAAGGACTTATATTTCAGTTCACTATTACTCTGTACTCTTCTCTCTCTCTCTCTCTCTCTCTCTCTCTCTCTCTCTCTCTCTCTCTCTCTTCCTCATTCTGACCCCACTGTGTACGCCACCAATAGAACTGTTTGAAATTTTA
>JADBJO010003641.1:185000-200000 GCA_016801955.1 Conus betulinus | reverse complement strand
GATGGACTGCGTTGCTTGCTGCGAGTATGGCATAATTCAGATGGACTGCGTTACTTGCTGGGAGTATGGCATAATTCAGATGGACTGCGTTACTTGCTGGGAGTGTTGCATAATTCAGATGGACTGCGTTACTTGCTGGGAGTATTGCATAATTCAGATGGACTGCGTTACTTGCTGGGAGTATGGCATAATTCAGATGGACTGCGTTACTTGCCGGGAGTATGGCATAATTCAGATGGACTGCGTTACTTGCTGGGAGTGTTGCATAATTCAGATGGACTGCGTTACTTGCTGGGAGTATGGCATAATTCAGATGGACTGCGTTACTTGCCGGGAGTGTTGCATAATTCAGATGGACTGTGTTACTTGCTGGGAGTATGGCATAATTCAGATGGACTGCGTTATTTGCTGGGAGTATGGCATAATTCAGATGGACTGCGTTATTTGCCGGGAGTGTTGCATAATTCAGATGGACTGCGTTACTTGCCGGGAGTGTTGCATAATTCAGATGGACTGCGTTACTTGCTGGGAGTATGGCATAATTCAGATGGACTGCGTTGCTTGCTGGGAGTATGGCATAATTCAGATGGACTGCGTTACTTGCTGGGAGTATGGCATAATTCAGATGGACTGCGTTACTTGCTGGGAGTGTTGCATAATTCAGATGGACTGCGTTACTTGCTGGGAGTATTGCATAATTCAGATGGACTGCGTTACTTGCTGGGAGTATGGCATAATTCAGATGGACTGCGTTACTTGCTGGGAGTATGGCATAATTCAGATGGACTGCGTTACTTGCCGGGAGTGTTGCATAATTCAGATGGACTGCGTTACTTGCCGGGAGTGTTGCATAATTCAGATGGACTGCGTTACTTGCTGGGAGTATGGCATAATTCAGATGGACTGCGTTACTTGCTGGAGTATGGCATAATTCAGATGGACTGCGTTACTTGCCGGGAGTGTTGCATAATTCAGATGGACTGCGTTACTTGCCGGGAGTATCGCATAATTCGGATGGACTGCGTTACTTGCTGGGAGTGTTCCATAATTCACATGGACTGCGTTACATGCTGGGAGTATGGCATAATTCAGATGGACTGCGTTACTTGCCGGGAGTGTTGCATAATTCAGATGGACTGCGTTACTTGCCGCGAGTGTTGCATAATTCAGATGGACTGCGTTACTTGCCGGGAGTATGGCATAATTCAGATGGACTGCGTTACTTGCTGGGAGTATGGCATAATTCAGATGGACTGCGTTATTTGCCGGGAGTGTTGCATAATTCAGATGGACTGCGTTACTTGCCGGGAGTGTTGCATAATTCAGATGGACTGCGTTACTTGCTGGGAGTATGGCATAATTCAGATGGACTGCGTTGCTTGCTGGGAGTATGGCATAATTCAGATGACTGCGTTACTTGCTGGGAGTATGGCATAATTCAGATGGACTGCGTTACTTGCTGGGAGTGTTGCATAATTCAGATGGACTGCGTTACTTTGCTGGGAGTATTGCATAATTCAGATGGACTGCGTTACTTGCTGGGAGTATGGCATAATTCAGATGGACTGCGTTACTTGCCGGGAGTATGGCATAATTCAGATGGACTGCGTTACTTGCTGGGAGTGTTGCATAATTCAGATGGACTGCGTTACTTGCTGGGAGTATGGCATAATTCAGATGGACTGCGTTACTTGCCGGGAGTGTTGCATAATTCAGATGGACTGTGTTACTTGCTGGGAGTATGGCATAATTCAGATGGACGCGTTACTTGCTGGGAGTATGGCATAATTCAGATGGACTGCGTTACTTGCTGGGAGTGTTGCATAATTCAGATGGACTGCGTTACTTGCTGGGAGTATTGCATAATTCAGATGGACTGCGTTACTTGCTGGGAGTATGGCATAATTCAGATGGACTGCGTTACTTGCCGGGAGTATGGCATAATTCAGATGGACTGCGTTACTTGCTGGGAGTATGGCATAATTCAGATGGACTGCGTTACTTGCTGGGAGTATGGCCTAATTCAGATGGACTGCGTTACTTGCCGGGAGTGTTGCATAATTCAGATGGACTGCGTTACTTGCCGGGAGTATCGCATAATTCAGATGGACTGCGTTACTTGCTGGGAGTGTTCCATAATTCACATGGACTGCGTTACATGCTGGGAGTATGACATAATTCAGATGGACTGCGTTACTTGCCGGGAGTGTGGCATAATTCAGATGGACTGCGTTACTTGCCGGGAGTGTTGCATAATTCAGATGGACTGCGTTACTTGCCGGGAGTATCGCATAATTCAGATGGACTGCGTTACTTGCTGGGAGTGTTCCATAATTCACATGGACTGCGTTACATGCTGGGAGTATGACATAATTCAGATGGACTGCGTTACTTGCCGGGAGTGTTGCATAATTCAGATGGACTGCGTTACTTGCCGCGAGTGTTGCATAATTCAGATGGACTGCGTTACTTGCCGGGAGTATGGCATAATTCAGATGGACTGCGTTACTTGCTGGGAGTATGGCATAATTCAGATGGACTGCGTTATTTGCCGGAGTGTTGCATAATTCAGATGGACTGCGTTACTTGCCGGGAGTTGCATAATTCAGATGGACTGCGTTACTTGCTGGGAGTATGGCATAATTCAGATGGACTGCGTTTGCTTGCTGGGAGTATGGCATAATTCAGATGGACTGCGTTACTTGCTGGAGTATGGCATAATTCAGATGGACTGCGTTACTTGCTGGGAGTGTTGCATAATTCAGATGGACTGCGTTACTTGCTGGGAGTATTGCATAATTCAGATGGACTGCGTTACTTGCTGGGAGTATGGCATAATTCAGATGGACTGCGTTACTTGCCGGGAGTATGGCATAATTCAGATGGACTGCGTTACTTGCTGGGAGTGTTGCATAATTCAGATGGACTGCGTTACTTGCTGGGAGTATGGCATAATTCAGATGGACTGCGTTACTTGCCGGGAGTGTTGCATAATTCAGATGGACTGTGTTACTGCTGGGAGTATGGCATAATTCAGATGGACTGCGTTACTTGCTGGGAGTATGGCATAATTCAGATGGACTGCGTTATTTGCCGGGAGTGTTGCATAATTCAGATGGACTGCGTTACTTGCCGGGAGTGTTGCATAATTCAGATGGACTGCGTTACTTGCTGGGAGTATGGCATATTTCAGATGGACTGCGTTGCTTGCTGGGAGTATGGCATAATTCAGATGGACTGCGTTACTTGCTGGGAGTATGGCATAATTCAGATGGACTGCGTTACTTGCTGGGAGTGTTGCATAATTCAGATGGACTGCGTTACTTGCTGGGAGTATTGCATAATTCAGATGGACTGCGTTACTTGCTGGGAGTATGGCATAATTCAGATGGACTGCGTTACTTGCCGGGAGTATGGCATAATTCAGATGGACTGCGTTACTTGCTGGGAGTGTTGCATAATTCAGATGGACTGCGTTACTTGCTGGGAGTATGGCATAATTCAGATGGACTGCGTTACTTGCCGGGAGTGTTGCATAATTCAGATGGACTGTGTTACTTGCTGGGAGTATGGCATAATTCAGATGGACTGCGTTACTTGCTGGGAGTATGGCATAATTCAGATGGACTGCGTTACTTGCCGGGAGTATTGCATAATTCAGATGGACTGCGTTACTGCTGGGAGTATTGCATAATTCAGATGGACTGCGTTACTTGCTGGGAGTATTGCATAATTCAGATGGACTGCGTTACTTGCTGGGAGTATGGCATAATTCAGATGGACTGCGTTACTTGCTGGGAGCATTGCATAATTCAGATGGACTGCGTTACTTGCTGGGAGTATGGCATAATTCACATGGACTGCGTTACTTGCCGGGAGTATTGCATAATTCAGATGGACTGCGTTACTTGCTGGGAGTATTGCATAATTCACATGGACTGCGTTACTTGCCGGGAGTATGGCATAATTCAGATGGACTGCGTTACTTGCAGGGAGTATTGCATAATTCACATGGACTGCGTTACTTGCTGGGAGTATGGCATAATTCAGATGGACTGCGTTACTTGCTGGGAGTATGGCATAATTCAGATGGACTGCGTTACTTGCCGGGAGTATGGCATAATTCAGATGGACTGCGTTACTTGCCGGGAGTGTTGCATAATTCAGATGGACTGCGTTACTTGCCGGGAGTGTTGCATAATTCAGATGGACTGCGTGACTTGCCGGGAGTGTTGCATAACTCAGATGGACTGCGTTACTTGATGGGAGTATGGCATAATTCAGATGGACTGCGTTACTTGCTGGGAGTATGGCATAATCACATGGACTGCGTTACTTGCCGGGAGTGTTGCATAATTCAGATGGACTGCGTTACTTGCCGGGAGTGTTGCATAATTCAGATGGACTGCGTTACTTGCTGGGAGTATGGCATAATTCAGATGGACTGCGTTACTTGCTGGGAGTATGGCATAATTCAGATGGACTGCGTTACTTGCCGGGAGTGTTGCATAATTCAGATGGACTGCGTTACTTGCCGGGAGTATCGCATAATTCAGATGGACTGCGTTACTTGCTGGGAGTGTTCCATAATTCACATGGACTGCGTTACTTGCTGGGAGTATGGCATAATTCAGATGGACTGCGTTACTTGCCGGGAGTGTTGCATAATTCAGATGGACTGCGTTACTTGCCGCGAGTGTTGCATAATTCAGATGGACTGCGTTACTTGCCGGGAGTATGGCATAATTCAGATGGACTGCGTTACTTGCTGGGAGTATGGCATAATTCAGATGGACTGCGTTACTTGCCGGGAGTATGGCATAATTCAGATGGACTGCGTTACTTGCAGGGAGTATTGCATAATTCACATGGACTGCGTTACTTGCTGGGAGTATGGCATAATTCAGATGGACTGCGTTACTTGCTGGGAGTATGGCATAATTCAGTGGACTGCGTGACTTGCCGGGAGTGTTGCATAACTCAGATGGACTGCGTTACTTGATGGGAGTATGGCATAATTCAGATGGACTGCGTTACTTGCTGGGAGTATGGCATAATTCAGATGGACTGCGTTACTTGCCGGGAGTGTTGCATAATTCAGATGGACTGCGTTACTTGCCGGGAGTGTTGCATAATTCAGATGGACTGCGTTACTTGCTGGGAGTATGGCATAATTCAGATGGACTGCGTTACTTGCTGGGAGTATGGCATAATTCAGATGGACTGCGTTACTTGCCGGGAGTGTTGCATAATTCAGATGGACTGCGTTACTTGCCGGGAGTATCGCATAATTCAGATGGACTGCGTTACTTGCTGGGAGTGTTCCATAATTCACATGGACTGCGTTACTTGCTGGGAGTATGGCATAATTCAGATGGACTGCGTTACTTGCCGGGAGTGTTGCATAATTCAGATGAACTGCGTTACTTGCTGGGAGTATGGCATAATTCAGATGGACTGCGTTACTTGCCGGGAGTATTGCATAATTCAGATGGACTGCGTTACTTGCTGGGAGTATTGCATAATTCAGATGGACTGCGTTACTTGCCGGGAGTGTTGCATAATTCAGAGGGACTGTGTTACTTGCTGGGAGTATGGCATAATTCAGATGGACTGCGTTACTTGCTGGGAGTATGGCATAATTCAGATGGACTGCGTTACTTGCCGGGAGTATTGCATAATTCAGATGGACTGCGTTACTTGCTGGGAGTATTGCATAATTCAGATGGACTGCGTTACTTGCTGGGAGTATGCATAATTCAGATGGACTGCGTTACTTACTGGAGTATGGCATAATTCAGATGGACTGCGTTACTTGCTGGGAGCATTGCATAATTCAGATGGACTGCGTTACTTGCTGGGAGTATGGCATAATTCACATGGACTGCGTTACTTGCCGGGAGTATTGCATAATTCACATGGACTGCGTTACTTGCTGGGAGTATTGCATAATTCACATGGACTGCGTTACTTGCCGGGAGTATGGCATAATTCAGATGGACTGCGTTACTTGCAGGGAGTATTGCATAATTCACATGGACTGCGTTACTTGCTGGGAGTATGGCATAATTCAGATGGACTGCGTTACTTGCTGGGAGTATGGCATAATCAGATGGACTGCGTTACTTGCCGGGAGTATGGCATAATTCAGATGGACTGCGTTACTTGCCGGGAGTGTTGCATAATTCAGATGGACTGCGTTACTTGCCGGGAGTGTTGCATAATTCAGATGGACTGCGTGACTTGCCGGGAGTGTTGCATAACTCAGATGGACTGCGTTACTTGATGGGAGTATGGCATAATTCAGATGGACTGCGTTACTTGCTGGGAGTATGCATAATTCACATGGACTGCGTTACTTGCCGGAGTGTTGCATAATTCAGATGGACTGCGTTACTTGCCGGGAGTGTTGCATAATTCAGATGGACTGCGTTACTTGCTGGGAGTATGGCATAATTCAGATGGACTGCGTTACTTGCTGGGAGTATGGCATAATTCAGATGGACTGCGTTACTTGCCGGGAGTGTTGCATAATTCAGATGGACTGCGTTTCTTGCCGGGAGTATCGCATAATTCAGATGGACTGCGTTACTTGCTGGAGTGTTCCATAATTCACATGGACTGCGTTACTTGCTGGGAGTATGGCATAATTCAGATGGACTGCGTTACTTGCCGGGAGTGTTGCATAATTCAGATGGACTGCGTTACTTGCCGCGAGTGTTGCATAATTCAGATGGACTGCGTTACTTGCCGGGAGTATGGCATAATTCAGATGGACTGCGTTACTTGCTGGGAGTATGGCATAATTCACATGGACTGCGTTACTTGCCGGGAGTATTGCATAATTCAGATGGACTGCGTTACTTGCTGGGAGTATTGCATAATTCACATGGACTGCGTTACTTGCCGGGAGTATGGCATAATTCAGATGGACTGCGTTACTTGCAGGGAGTATTGCATAATTCACATGGACTGCGTTACTTGCTGGGAGTATGGCATAATTCAGATGGACTGCGTTACTTGCTGGGAGTATGGCATAATTCAGATGGACTGCGTTACTTGCCGGGAGTATGGCATAATTCAGATGGACTGCGTTACTTGCCGGGAGTGTTGCATAATTCAGATGGACTGCGTTACTTGCCGGGAGTGTTGCATAATTCAGATGGACTGCGTGACTTGCCGGGAGTGTTGCATAACTCAGATGGACTGCGTTACTTGATGGGAGTATGGCATAATTCAGATGGACTGCGTTACTTGCTGGGAGTATGGCATAATTCACATGGACTGCGTTACTTGCCGGGAGTGTTGCATAATTCAGATGGACTGCGTTACTTGCCGGGAGTGTTGCATAATTCAGATGGACTGCGTTACTTGCTGGGAGTATGGCATAATTCAGATGGACTGCGTTACTTGCTGGGAGTATGGCATAATTCAGATGGACTGCGTTACTTGCCGGGAGTGTTGCATAATCAGATGGACTGCGTTTCTTGCCGGGAGTATCGCATAATTCAGATGGACTGCGTTACTTGCTGGGAGTGTTCCATAATTCACATGGACTGCTGCGTTACTTGCTGGGAGTATGGCATAATTCAGATGGACTGCGTTACTTGCCGGGAGTGTTGCATAATTCAGATGGACTGCGTTACTTGCCGCGAGTGTGTTGCATAATTCAGATGGACTGCGTTACTTGCCGGGAGTATGGCATAATTCAGATGGACTGCGTTACTTGCTGAGAGTATGGCATAATTCAGATGGACTGCGTTACTTGCCGGGAGTATGGCATAATTCAGATGGACTGCGTTACTTGCAGGGAGTATTGCATAATTCACATGGACTGCGTTACTTGCTGGGAGTATGGCATAATTCAGATGGTCAGCGTTACTTGCTGGGAGTATGGCATAATTCAGATGGACTGCGTTACTTGCCGGGAGTATGGCATAATTCAGATGGACTGCGTTACTTGCCGGGAGTGTTGCATAATTCAGATGGACTGCGTTACTTGCCGGGAGTGTTGCATAATTCAGATGGACTGCGTGACTTGCCGGAGTGTTGCATAACTCAGATGGACTGCGTTACTTGATGGGAGTATGGCATAATTCAGATGGACTGCGTTACTTGCTGGGAGTATGGCATAATTCAGATGGACTGCGTTACTTGCCGGGAGTGTTGCATAATTCAGATGGACTGCGTTACTTGCCGGGAGTGTTGCATAATTCAGATGGACTGCGTTACTTGCTGGGAGTATGGCATAATTCAGATGGACTGCGTTACTTGCTGGGAGTATGGCATAATTCAGATGGACTGCGTTACTTGCCGGGAGTGTTGCATAATTCAGATGGACTGCGTTACTTGCCGGGAGTATCGCATAATTCAGATGGACTGCGTTACTTGCTGGGAGTGTTCCATAATTCACATGGACTGCGTTACTTGCTGGGAGTATGGCATAATTCAGATGGACTGCGTTACTTGCCGGGAGTATGGCATAATTCAGATGGACTGCGTTACTTGCTGGGAGTATGGCATAATTCAGATGGACTGCGTTATTTGCCGGGAGTGTTGCATAATTCAGATGGACTGCGTTACTTGCCGGGAGTGTTGCATAATTCAGATGGACTGCGTTATTTGCTGGGAGTATGGCATAATTCAGTTGGACTGCGTTGCTTGCTGGGAGTATGGCATAATTCAGATGGACTGCGTTACTTGCTGGGAGTATGGCATAATTCAGATGGACTGCGTTACTTGCTGGGAGTGTTGCATAATTCAGATGGACTGCGTTACTTGCTGGGAGTATTGCATAATTCAGATGGACTGCGTTACTTGCCGGGAGTATGGCATAATTCAGATGGACTGCGTTACTTGCCGGGAGTATGGCATAATTCAGATGGACTGCGTTACTTGCTGGGAGTGTTGCATAATTCAGATGGACTGCGTTACTTGCTGGGAGTGTTGCATAATTCAGATGGACTGCGTTACTTTGCTGGGAGTATGGCATAATTCAGATGGACTGCGTTACTTGCCGGGAGTGTTGCATAATTCAGATGGACTGCGTTACTTGCTGGGAGTTTTGCATAATTCACATGGACTGCGTTACTTGCTGGGAGTATTGCATAATTCAGATGGACTGCGTTACTTGCTGGGAGTATGGCATAATTCAGATGGACTGCGTTACTTGCCGGGAGTATTGCATAATTCAGATGGACTGCGTTACTTGCTGGGAGTATTGCATAATTCACATGGACTGCGTTACTTGCTGGGAGTATGGCATAATTCAGATGGACTGCGTTACTTGCTGGGAATATTGCATAATTGAGGTGGACTGCGTTACTTGCTGGGAGTATGGCATAATTCAGATGGACTGCGTTACTTGCTGGGAGTATTGCATAATTCAGATGGACTGCGTTACTTGCTGGGAGTATTGCATAATTCAGATGGACTGCGTTACTTGCTGGGAGTGTTGCATATTCAGATGGACTGCGTTACTTGCTGTGAGTATGGCATAATTCAGATGGACTGCGTTACTTGCTGGGAGTATGGCATAATTCAGATGGACTGCGTTACTTGCTGGGAGTATGGCATAATTCAGATGGACTGCGTTACTTGCTGGGAGTGTTGCATAATTCAGATGGACTGCGTTACTTGCTGGGAGTGTTGCATAATTCAGATGGACTGCGTTACTTGCTGGGAGTGTTGCATAATTCAGATGGACTGCGTTACTTGCTGGGAGTATGGCATAATTCAGATGGACTGCGTTACTTGCCGGGAGTGTTGCATAATTCAGATGGACTGTGTTACTTGCTGGGAGTATGGCATAATTCAGATGGACTGCGTTACTTGCTGGGAGTATGGCATAATTCAGATGGACTGCGTTACTTGCCGGAGAGTATTGCATAATTCAGATGGACTGCGTTACTTGCTGGGAGTATTGCATAATTCAGATGGACTGCGTTACTTGCCGGGAGTATTGCATAATTCAGATGGACTGCGTTACTTGCTGGGAGTATTGGCGTAATTCAGATGGACTGCGTTACTTGCTGGGAGTATGGCATAATTCAGATGGACTGCGTTACTTGCTGGGAGTATTGCATAATTCACATGGACTGCGTTACTTGCTGGGAGTATTGCATAATTCACATGGACTGCGTTACTTGCTGGGAGTATGGCATAATTCAGATGGACTGCGTTACTTGCTGGGAGTATTGCATAATTCAGATGGACTGCGTTACTTGCTGGGAGTATTGCATAATTCAGATGGACTGCGTTACTTGCTGGGAGTATTGCATAATTCAGATGGACTGCGTTTCTTGCTGGGAGTATGGCATAATTCAGATGGACTGCGTTACTTGCTGGGAGTATGGCATAATTCAGATGGACTGCGTTACTTGCTGGGAGTATGGCATAATTCAGATGGACTGCGTTACTTGCTGGGAGTATGGCATAATTCAGATGGACTGCGTTACTTGCAGGGAGTATGGCATAATTCAGATGGACTGCGTTACTTGCTGGGAGTGTTACATAATTCAGATGGACTGCGTTACTTGCTGGGAGTATTGCATAATTCAGATGGACTGCGTTACTTGCTGGGAGTATGGCATAATTCAGATGGACTGCGTTACTTGCTGGGAGTGTTGCATAATTCAGATGGACTGCGTTACTTGCTGGGAGTATGGCATAATTCAGATGGACTGCGTTACTTGCTGGGAGTATGGCATAATTCAGATGGACTGCGTTACTTGCTGGGAGTATGGCATAATTCAGATGGACTGCGTTACTTGCTGGGAGTATGGCATAATTCAGATGGACTGCGTTACTTGCTGGGAGTATGGCATAATTCACATGGACTGCGTTACTTGCTGGGAGTATGGCATAATTCAGATGGATTGCGTTACTTGCCGGGAGTATGGCATACTTCGGATGGACTGCGTTACTTGCCGGGAGTATTGCATAATTCACAAGAACTGCGTTGCTTGCCGGGAGTGTTGCATAATTCAGATGGATTGCGTTACTTGCCGGGAGTATTGCATAATTCAGATGGACTGCGTTACTTGCTGGGAGTGTTGCATAATTCAGATGGATTGCGTTACTTGCCGGGAGTATGGCATAATTCAGATGGAGTGCGTTACTTGCTGGGAGTATGGCATAATTCAGATGGACTGCGTTACTTGCTGGGAGTATGGCATAATTCAGATGGACTGCGTTACTTGCTGGGAGTAGTATGGCATAATTCAGATGGACTGCGTTACTTGCTGGAGTATGGCATAATTCACATGGACTGCGTTACTTGCTGGGAGTATGGCATAATTCAGATGGACTGCGTTACTTGCTCGGAGTATGGCATAATTCAGATGGACTGCGTTACTTGCCGGGAGTGTGGCATAATTCAGATGGACTACGTTACTTATTGGTGTGTTTCTTCGACCATTTCAGTTTGTTTTTTTACCATTTCGTTAAGTTTTTCTCTGGGGTGTTTCCAGATGTGAAAAAACGTCCAAAAACTCAGGTAATGATTAGAGGATGGGGGCGCCCGGCGACTAGATACACAGGAGGGTTAGTAGTCTCACATAATACTACAAACACACACACACACACACACACACACACACACACACACACACACACACACACTCACTCACACACACACACACACACACACACACACACACACACACACACACACACACACACACACACACACACACACACACACACACATGATGACAACGCCACCAACATGGCTAACAACAAAATTGACAAAACCCATAAGGTACACTTACCTAATCACACTTACATAAGTTTCGAATTCACTCTTGCACAAAAATGTCACAACCTCTGACAGTCTTGTTAGCGAACAGACTATTAAGTTTGTTCGTGTCTGTTTTTTTTTTCGTGTGTGTGTGTGTGTGTGTGTGTGTGTGTGTGTGTGTGTGTGTGTGTGTGTGTGTGTGTGCGTGCGTGCGTGCGTGCGTGCGTGCATGCGTGCGTGCGTGTATGTGTGTGTGTGCGGTGTGTGTGTGTGCGCGCCCGTGTGTGTATGTGTGTGTGTGTGTGTGTGTGTGTGTGTGTGTGTGTGTGTGTGTGTGTGTGTGTGTGTGTGTGTGTGTGTGTGTGTGTGTGTGTGTGTGTGTGTGTGTGTGTGTCCCACGTCGGCCAAAAAGGGACATTTTGGCAGTTTCTCTTCAATCATTTAAGACAACATTCTCAAATTTGTTTGTTGATTAGGTAAGGTATGCTGATACTGCTCGCAAAAAAAGAACAAGATCAAGATCAAGGTAACGCTGATCGTTGAACACCCATTTCCCTTTTCCTGCAATAATTTCCACATCATTCAAGCTAGATTTTCAACACTTGCTACACAGGTGCTTAGTCTTGGGGACAACAACTGACAACAAAGCCGTGTGCGCTGAGCACCCGTTGGGCGCAGCGCACACACACCCAAATTGCCCTTAAACTTGTATAAGAAAAAATGGACAATTATAAACACATGTGAAAACAACAACATACCACGCACATTGCAGATGTATATGAGACCAATTGCTCAATATAGTAAATATATCCACCCATCCATCCACCCACCCACACACCACACACACCCACGCCCACACAGATGAGAGAGAGTTGTGTGACAATTTGTGCAGCAGTGATTTAAAAAAAAAAAAAAAAAAAAAGGCATACGGATGCACAAATTGTCACATTGACATTCTGTGCAAATTGTGACATCTGTGCAGTCAATAACTGCACAAATTGTCATTGTGACATTTGTGCAATGGTAACATTTTGTGCAGTAACAAGCCCCTTCATCAGTGTCCTAGTTACCCCTGCTAGGAGATCACTTGATCCATCAGTTACGTCAGACAGACAGGCTTATTTGTTGATCTTCCACAAGTCTGAGATTCCAGGACAGATCTGCCCGGAAAGCTCTGGGAAAGTGTCGACACACACTTGCCATGCTCGGTGAACGGATTGGACGAACGGAAGTGCAGCAAAGTGCCCGATTTGACGAGACTGTGTCGAGGAGGAATTGGGTGAGAAAAAGGTTTTAACCCATGTCTTTTTTCTTTTCCTGCTAGAGACGTTGGTGCCACTGGCAGAAAGAAGTGGCTTCTCAGGGCTTGATACGATTCAGCTTCTGGTGTTATAGGTAACGTAAATGGGAAAATCTGGTCCTAAATTACTGAACAAATTTTAAGAGAGCTGTCTGTAACGTTTACGTAAACTGTTCTGGCCAGAAAGGAAGTAAATGAAAACACGGATGGAAAAGGGAGAGAGGAATAGGAGGATGTGGGGAAGAGAAGAGGGAGGTAGAGAGAGAGAGAGAAGAGGAGAGAGAGGGGGGGGAAAGAGTGGGGAGGAGGAGAACGACGACGAGGAGGAGGAGAAGGAAAAGAAGGATGAGGATGAGGATTAGGAGGAGGAGGGGGAGCTTCTAAAATAGTTTTGTTGCCTGGTAATTATACTAGATTGTTTCTGTGTTTTTATTATGCTTTGGAGGAAGCCCAGCAACAACGAGATGTGTTTCCCAAATACCTTCATTGCCTGATAATTGTATTGGAATGTTTATGTTTGTATTTTGCTTTGTTTTCAGCTTTGTTTTTCTTGTGCTTGCAGTTACCTAAGTATGAAACAGCTAATTTTCCGAGTTTTTGTCTTTTTGCAATGTGAAATGATCAAACAAACATACCGAAAGTAGAATGCATTTTGTTATGTATTTATTTATTTGTTGAGATCTTCCACATAATGCAGGAAGTCTCTCTCAGGTTTCCATTATCCTAGACAAGATGCCTGGCTTTCCTAGGGGATGGAACATTTTCTTCTCATCCAGTTGACCTGCTTTCTTTCTGCTGCCTTATTTCTGTATTGCGTCAATTGCACAACTCCTGTGCCATTCATTCTGGTTCCTCATACACACAGCCTCTTTCAAAGGTAGCGATCAATATCAGGCCGTCATGAAGACACTCACCAGAAGAGACCCCGCGCTACTATCGAAACTGATGTCGCTACGAGAGCAGGGCATGAAGGGCTTGATAGCATTTTCTTTTCTCTTTTAATCTCAATGAATGAGGCTGAAGATTACCAGGACGATCTCACAGAGTTCCATAGCGCGTGGTCTAAGACTGTGTGACAGGCTGTACCCTACTTCTTGTCATAACATGTTCATATTTCTGCATCACCCAGGTCCGAGAAAAACAGACACCTTAAGTGTTATCTGGGAAATTTGATCAACAGTTCCAGAGATGGATCCACGGAGTGGCAACACTCGACAGTGTGTTTCCAGCCTTCCATACTGACCCATGGCACAATCACGACTAAGTAGGAATCAGCTGAAACATGCCAGAAATAAAATGCCTTCGACGGGATACTAGCCACAGTGCTACATTTGCTGGTCTGTTTTTAGACTGATCTTACATTCAGTAAATATCAGTATTAAATATTACTGGTCAAAAACATGAAAGGTTTAGCGATGAGCACGTGCAGAAACAATCCACCTAAACACAGTCTACATCCTAAATTTTCTACAAAGAAACAAACAAATCATTGCTCGAAGACTGTACTCTCTCTCTCTCTCTCTCTCTCTCTCTCTCTCTCTCTCTCTCTCTCTGTGTGTGTGTGTGTGTGTGTGTGTGTGTGTGTGTGTGTGTGTGTGTGTGTGTGTGTGTGTGTGTGTTCTCGCTCGTTATGTCTATTGTATCTTGTCATTTAGCGCACACACACACACACACACACACACACACACACACACACACACACACACACACACACATACTTACGAGCGCATACGTCACATACGGAGGCAGAACAAACAAACCACAACAGTGTAACAAGAACAGTCCACTGTATTGCATTGAACGGCCGTCACGGCAGTAAGCTGACACCCATGTCACAGTCTCCCAGACAGCCCACCGTCCACTGAAAAACGCGGACTGATTTCAAGTTTGCCCGGTTAACAAGCTTTCACTTTTAAAGTTATCTGTTCGTCAAACTGTCAGAATTTTTGGAGGCGAAGCT
>JADBJO010003641.1:167500-180000 GCA_016801955.1 Conus betulinus | reverse complement strand
ACTGTAGATCTCTAGAACGGGAACTCGAGCCTCCACCCTCATCGGACGAAATGATCCGCCCCTGAACACTGCCGATCTTCCCTCTACCCCCCCCCCCCCCCACACACACACACACACACACACACACACACACTCTCCATCCCTTCAAAAGAGAACTCTCTCTCTCTCTCTCTCTCTCTCTCTCTCTCTCTCTCTCTCTCTCTCTCTCTCTCTCTCTGTGTGTGTGTGTGTGTACGTGTGATGTGTGTGTGTGTGTGTGTGTGTGTGTGTGTGTGTGTGTGTGTGTGTGTGTGTGCGTGCCTGCGTGCCTGCGCGCTCATGTGTGTGTGTGTGTGTGTGTGTGTGTGTGTGTGTGTGTGTGTGTTTCCTGCAGATGTGGGAACTGGTGTCATTATACTGAAAGGAGCGCATACCCGTCACCTGGCGATTGGTGCACACTTCGCGTGACATTTACCTGCGGAAAAAGATCATTTACACCCCATGACGATTTAAGCAGACTTTGATTTCTTCCCACTCCCCCTATTTTTAACGCAAAGATTGCTTTACTCTCTAATATAAGAACAAAACAATCCCCTGCATGGATCTGCTTTACAGCGCATACTGCACTCATCAACCTTTCTGCCTTTCCAGCTACCCCTGATCGCCCCTCTCCCACTCTCCTGCTCCTACTTTTCTAGCCCTTGATTTTCTTACCACCTGAGACCAGCTCGGTAATTTCTGCCATGCCAACCTAATTGAGGGGGTGAAACAAAGTTGCACTGGTGCGGCAAGCTATGGCAACTTGAGCATGCCATATTTCACAGATGCGCACACCACCGACAGAACAAAAAGTAGGAGGAGAAGAAGAAGAAGAAGAAGAAGATGATGATGATGATGATGATGAGGAAGGAGGAGGAGGAGGAGGAGAAGTAAAAGAAGAAAAAGAAAACAAAGAATAAAAAAAAATTAAAATAAAAGAAAACTGTCCCTACCGACAGAGAGACAGGAAAAGGGAGAGGAAAGAACAAGAAAAAGAAAACCGAACTCGTTGGAGCACTCACAGTTGGCCTGTGAGGAGAAGGGACAGATCGGTAACGAGCTGAAACAAAGTCAACACAGAGAACACCTCATTAGTGGAGCTCGTTCCAGCTTGATTTGTTTACCGAAGTTTGGAACCACTTGTCTATTTTTAGGATGGGGCCTCCCGTTCTCCTGTTCGCCTCTCGGCTTTCAAAATGCAATTTTCTTCGCACGTGCATCGCGTGGCGGGGATGCTGGGAGTGAATAGATATGTCAGCGACACCCCGGTCCTGGTGCGCGTGACTAGCGGCGTTCCACTGTTCCCTCCACTCCCCCTGGTATGATCCTCTCGTTGCCTGACAGGAAGAGCAGAAGGCAGAACTTGGGGAACGAAAGGATAAGGTGAAAGAAACAGCAGACGGAAATATCGGAGGAATGAAAAGAAACGGCTGAAAAGAACAACAGAGCGGAGAATGGGGGGATGAAAGGAAACGCCGCAAGCTCTGGATGTGCACATGACGCTGTCCTACCCAATGACCAAACCTGCACAAAGCACAGAGAACGTCACCTGTATAGATCCAGGCAGAAAGGATGCCGATGTTGTCAGCCTAGAAAACTCCATGAACATTCCTGGCAGGGGTAATGACACACCGCTACGGTTAAAAAACACTTCAAGCGTGTGCACAACATAACTTGGCGCAATGGCAAACGTGTGATTGTGTTTCCCTTGGTAAGAAGCAGTTGCACATGCAACAAGACATACGGCACTGAGTGCAGGGGAAATGTGTCAATCTAAGAAAACTAGCCTGTGAAAGCGGATTTGGTAGGCTGGAAAGAGTGTGTGTAGGGATGGGGAGTGGTGGTAACACATATTCGCTAATGCATTGAAGGGTTGTTATCACTTGCAGGAGTGACTTGCATCAAGAATTACAGGTACAGCCTGCGCAGCTTACCTGCTGGCGGGAGTACATTATCCTGTCCTATTAGAGTGCAGCTTTTTGTTTTCATTTTTCTTTGCACACTATTTTATTTTTATTCATTTTGTTTAATTTTATTCTGCTTCATGATTTTTGTTACTTGAATATCAAAATTAAAAAAAAAAAGGTCTGCAATACCCTGCTCACTGTCCTGACGAATGCCTGCGCGCGCGCGCGTGCGCGCGCACACACACACACACACACACACATACACGCATACACTCAAACACACACACACACACACACACACACACACACACACACACACACACACACACACACATGCGCCCGCGCACACGCATGGGCCCATGCCCACACATCATACACGCACATGTACATCCACTACGCACACACACACACACACACACACACACACACACACAAGAAAAAATGGTAGGCAGGCACTCAAGGTCTGACCAGCGCGTTGGTCAAATGCGTAGGTCAGACATACGCTGAGTCGTAGCCACGAGCCCATCTTCTTCAATTGTCTTATCTTTATCAGCTTCAAATCATGCGAAGTGTGGTCTCAAAACTTAGCGGATGTGGTGTAGCGTATATGGACTAGTCCGCACGCAGTGACGCCTCCTTGATGAAACTGAAACTGTCCTGACGAAATGTTTGATCGACAATCACTTGGGTTCCACAAAAGGTACTGACAGGACTGACGTCATCAAAACCATTCATCACAATACTTTTCTCCTGATAAAGCAAGGTCAGCACTGGCATTCAAACAAAAGATGACGCACAGAAACGTTTTCTCTGCAGACACAAATAATACCATGAGAATATTTATTATTCCTAGTGTTCAGCTTTAATTTGCGCGAGTTCATGTGTGTGTGTGTGTGTGTGTGTGTGTGTGTGTGTGTGTGAGAGAGAGAGAGAGAGAGAGAGAGAGAGAGAGAGAGAGAGAGAGAGAGAGAGAGAGAGAGAAAGAGAGGTTGCTCTCTTTTCATTCGCTGTAGGTTTATTTTATTCAGCTTCCCCTGTTCGTGGTCTTATTCTGATTTTCAGCTTTATACCTTCAAGCTGCGTGATCAACAATTTTGTAATGGCCCCGTTTTATTTCAGTTTGATGCTGCGTGTTTGGCAGAGACGGAATTTTGGCATGGACCTGCGATACTTTGAACGGAAGCGAACCATCAGTGCCAGAAGTAAACTTTTGAGCGGGGATCTGTCTACCCTCCAGTCAACCCTCGACTTCCGGGGAGCGGCCCGCCAGAGGGCGCAGCTACAGGGGCCCACGTGACTCTCACTGACATGCACGGGAAGGAAGGGGCGAGGGTGGTTTTCTTGTGTTTTCCGAGTTGCGTCGTGTTGCACGTCGGGTCGTCATCAAGCATTCCCTGCCCAGTTGGGAAAGACTCTCGTCTTCTGGCATTCCTCCCACTGCACTTAGTGCTCCTTCTGTCATTCACTTCCATCTTCTTCTTCTTCTTCTTTCTTTTTCTTCTTCTTCTATCATCATTCTACTTTGCTTGTCTCGGGAATGAAAACGAGAGTGAAATAAGCAAATGATCGGACACCGTGCCACAAGCTTTATATATGTATTTTACCTTGTGATTTTTCAGGAGTGTATGCATTACTGTCACTATCTATCTATCTATCTGTTCTCTCTCTCTCTCTCTCTCTCTCTCTCTCTCTCTCTCTCTCTCTCTCTCTCTGTGTGTGTGTGTGAGCGCGCGCGCGTGTGTGTGTGTGTGTGTGTGTGTGTATGCATGCTTGGATAACGGTAAAGTAGTCATCCACGAATCGTAACAATTTTCTTCATCATTATCATCATTATTATTATTATTATTATTATTATTATTATTATTATTATTATCATTATTATTATCATCATCATCATCATCATCATCATTATTATTATTGTTGCTGTTGTTGTTGTTGTTATCATATTATTATTACTGTTATATCATTAGCATTACAATCATTATCGATATCATTATTATCATCATTATTATTATTACATTGTTATTATCATCATTATTGTTGTTATTGTTATTACAATTATCATTATTATCACAATCATTATCATTATTATCATGACATTGTTATTGTTATTTTGGAACCCAATTCTTTTCAAGACCATTTTTCTTTTTCTTTCCTGTTAACTGATATATAATTCGTCATATATGTATTTCCCGATATATTTTTCAAACAGTGCAAACTGTCTAAAATGCCTACCTATCAATTTTTGTTTAAGATTAGTGTGTTACATGTATAGTATTTTTAAATACAAAAATATCATTTGAGAACAATTCCATTTCGTTCAAATTGAGAAATGAAGGCGGAGAATTGCATGATAAAGATCTGTCCTTTCCAGGAATGACCACTTGGTTAGAACCACAAAAGATACTCAAAATAACTGGCGGATTTGTAAGTATGAGTGTGCGTGTGTACATGTTTCTGTATGTATGTACGTGTGTGTGTGTGTGTGTGTGTGTGTGTGTGTGTGTGTGTGTGTGTGTGTGTGTGTGAGAGAGAGAGAGAGAGAGAGAGAGAGAGTCAGATGGGCAGAGAGCACGCGTGTATTTGTACATACTCGAAGCTATGTACATTTGCATGTGTGTGATTATCATCATCATCACAAAGTTAATAGTAAACACAGTCAAAACTGCAAATAAAAAGAAGAAGAAAAACAGGGGGAAAAACAACACATATATCAGATAACTCCTCTGACTGATAAAAAGAAAAAAAACATATAAACTAAAAATAGAACCATTAGGCTTTTCACCACACAAAATCAATCCCTAGAACCGAAAAGCCGGAAAACAACAGTAAAGAATATGGAGTCTGTGCAAGGCAGAAAACGACAGCGAATTAACTGAAAAGCAAACAACGACCGCTGGAAAATGTCTCTGTGGAAAGAAACAATGTCTTCAGTAACGAGTGCAGCCCCCCAGGGGAAAATAAAGCCCTACAGGAGAAATATTGTTTTCACTTCACAGACAGAGTAAACACAACAGAAGAAGCACGGCCCACTCTGTGGCAAAGGGAGAGACGAGTCCTGGTTTTCGTCATCTGTCCGTAACTGCTTCCGCTACAGGCGCTTGAAGCAAACGTAAGTGACAGGGCCTAATACAGCGTGTTTATAATAAATCTGTATCCTGCGTTTCCTGTAATTGTCTGTGATGGACATGCAGTTCGGAGGCAGGGGAAAAAAGCCTCTCTGCCTTCTTTGAAACTCGCTGGTTCTTAAAGAGAAACACAGTCTAGTACCTACCATGGCATGTTTTCCCCCTCAAAATGATTAAGTAATATAACTGGGTGAAATCATTGAAGTCAAGTGGTTAAGTGGTTCTTTTTTATGTGCAATAAAACAACAACCTGCATATGTCTGTGCACTCAAATAAATGCAGACACACATACAGACACAGAGATATACAAGCATTCACACACACACACACACACACACACACACACACACACACACACACACACACACACACACACACACACACACGTGTGCATACACACAGGTACATGCGCACGCTCATACAGAGATCTCTGGTTCGAGCCATACATGTTTCGCATTACATATCACACACTGTCTGTAAAAAAAGAATAGCATGCACTTCAATGCTCACACAGACACACACAAACGTACACAGACAGACAGACAGACAGACACACGTGCGTTCAAGGTCTGGAACCATTAAAACAGGGTGTGGGAGGGAAACTGGACAGTTTCTTGACAAAGATCTAGAACTCTTCAAAGCCTCTCTCTGTTCCGTCTGCCTCCACTCAGTGAAGTCTGTCGTATCAATCAGCATGTTTACACATGAGCCGACCGCCAAATCCATTTACAGGTCTGGCCTGCAAGGCTTCAGAAAGTGTTTACATCGAGCTTCTGTAGAAAACAAAGATCCCGGGATGGAGACCTGGAGGGGGAGGTGAGTGATGGGCATGTCTCTATGGAGGGAGAATGAAAAAGGGGAGTGGGGAAAGGTGGAAGAGTTGGGAGTAAGAGGTGGAGGGGAGTGGTAGGTGGGAAGTAAGTGACAGCTTGTGCGTGAGTGATGGTTGTGGTGCTCGTTTTTTGTTTGTTCATGTCATGGTGTGTGTGTGTGTGTGTGTGTGTGTGTGTGTGTGTGTGTGTGTGCGTGCGTGCGTGCGTGCGTGCGTGCGTGCGTGTGTGTGTGTGTGTGTGTGTGTGTGTGTGTGTGTGTGTGTGTGGTGTGTGTGTGTGTGTGTGTGTGTGTGGACGAGCGTGCGTGCGTGCGCGCGCGCGCGTGTGTGTGTGTGTGTGTGTGTGTGTGTGTGTGTTTATGCGCGCGCACACACGTGTTTTTTTTCTGTGTGTATATATGTACGAGCGTACGTGTGTGAATGTGTACATGCTTTCTCTCACCTTCTGCATGTGTGAATGTAAGTGTAAGGTTTTTTTTTTTGCATAGCATTGCAATGCATGACGTTTGATTTGCACACGCATCCTTTTTCATTTTCTTTGTTTTTGTTGTTATTTCTTACATTGTTCACGCGAACAGGACTCCCATAGCTAGCCCCTGGACCCCTAATCGTTATTCTAAACCACCACATGGCCAAAAACAAACGACAGGGCCTGATCACCATGGCCGAGTGGCTGACTCCAGACGGGCACAGAGGAGATCACCCTTCACCTTGATCACATATCTACGGTAAACCTTGCCACGGATCGGCTCCGTTGCAAATCATGTCAAAGTTTGCAGAAATAACCCGTCTCAAAGCGCGTTTTAAAGCTCAAACCCTATCAAAGCTGTGTACTGACCTAGGTCAGGTCCCCTTCAAAATGACCACGAGGTCTGTCAAATATCTAAGGACTAAGTCCTTGGGATTCGACTATGAAGAACAAACTGTATGGAGAACAATACATCGACAGACTCTCCTGCTAGGTGTCGAGCACAGCTGCGATCCTTCCACCTTTGTGAGGAAACTGAAATGACAGGCGGGGAAGTGATGCTACTGACTTGGCACTGACAATGAGACAGCTGGAGAAAAAGGAGGGAGGAGAGGGGGCGGGGGGGGGGGGGGGGGGGGGGGGGTGTCAGTTGGATCAAGAGAACAATGTTCTACTACAAACCCAGCCAGAGATCTACATGTTGCCCAGGATAAAAGAAATCTGAGAAAGTTTTACAGTATTAGGTAAGAGAACTCAACACACAAATAAATGCGCAAGGAGTGTTCGGTTATTTTTTATTATGGGGTTATAAATAGCTACAAAGAGCTGAGCAACAAGACTTTAAGTATTTTGTGGAAGAACGCAGCAAATAAATAAACAAGGTGCACACTATCATTCATTTTGTTTGAAGGATAATGTTAAATCAGAGCAAGACTTCCAGTTTTGTGTGAAAGAACTCAACAAATGAACTAATACACGGTACAGTGCACTGTTTTTGTTTGTTCTTCCTTATCATAATGCAAAATAGACAAGTAAAAATATGGGACGAAATATCTGTTTCAGGTTCAATAACAACAGCAAACTCTATAAATAAACAATTGAATACAGATACTATCAATCAAATATTTGAGAACCATATTTCTTCTTCACCTTCATCATCATCATCATCAAGGTCATCATCATCATCATCATCATCATCATCAACATCTTCTTCTTCTGGCTGACTGGCTGACTGTCTTTTCGTAAAGCAAAATATATTTATATATAACAGATACAGTTACCAGGCAACAAAACTGTTTGAGATGATATTACGTCCTTATTACGTCTTCTCTTCTTCTTCTTCTTCTTCTTCTCTTCTTCTTCCTCTTCTTCTCTTCCTCCTCCTATCCTCCTCCTCCTTATCCACCTCCTCCTCCTCCTCTCTCTTCTTCTCCTCTGTCCTCTTCCTCTCTTCCTTCTTCCCCTCTCCCCCCTCCCCTCTTCCTCTCTCTCCCTCTCTCCTCCTCTCTCTCTCTCTCTCTCTCTCTCTCTCTCTCTCTCTCTCTCTCTCTCTCTCTCTCTCTCTCTCTCTCTCTCCCACCCCATCCCCCTCTCTCTCTTTGTATTTGATCGTAACAGAAAACGCTAACAGTACAGGCAACTGTCTTACAGTTTGTTCAGTAATTTACGACCAGATTTTCCCATTTACGTTATCTTTAACACACAAGAGGCTGACTCGTAACAGGCCCCCAGAAGCCTTTCCTTGCCGCCCATCCTACCCAGCCCTCTCTCTGCAGCAAAAGGAAAGACATCGGTTGAAAACCCTCTCCTTTGTTGGTCTCACCCCCATGCAATCTCATCAAGTCGAACACTTCACTGTGCTTCCATCAGTTCAATCCATTTACCCGGCACGGCAAATTTGTCTCGACCCTTTCCAAAAGTTTGTGTCAGCAGATCTGTCCAGAAAGTTTTTTTTTTTTTTGCTTTGAGAAGGAGATTAAGAAGATAGATCTGCCAGTCTGCCTGTCTGTTTGTATGTCTGTCTGTCTGTCTGAGGTAAGTGATGGATCAAGTGATCTCCAAGCAGGGAAGGCTGGGTCACTAATGAAGGGTTTTAATGTGAACGGAGTGGAACTCGTTTCACTGACACGGCGCCATCTCTGGGGTCATCCGAGTCGAGTGGTGCGGGGCAAGCCAGAAGGGGGTGCTGGGGGATTGGGGGATGGGGTGGGGAGGGGAATCAGGGATAGGGGGAGTGGGTTGAGGCAGGGGCTGAGGATGGCTGTGGATTGATGCGTTTGGGGGAGATTGCCGTGTGACGTCATGATGAGGGTTTTTAAATCTCAAACTTTGACAACTGATATAGTGATATGTGTTTTGTCAGGTGCATGCATTCATGTGTGTGCGTGCGCGCGCGCGCGCGCGCGCGCGCGCGCGCGTGTGTGTGTGTGTGTGTGTGTGTGTGTGTGTGTGTGTGTGTGTATGTGTGTGTGTGTGTGTGTGTGTGTGTGTGTGTGTGTGTGTGTGTGTGTGCGTATGTGTGTGTGTGTGTGTGCGTGCGTGCGTGCACGTGTGCAGGCTCATATGTTTAGTTTGTATCCCTTTTTTCACGATTCTTTTATGTGCCACAGGTACATCATCATCATCATCATCATCATCACCATCACGGCCATCACGACCATCACCACCACCACACCACCACCACCACCACCACCACCACCACCATCATCATCATCATCATCATCATCACACTCCAAAAACGTTTGGGGTAGCATACTTCATTTGGATAACGAGGTTACGGTTTTCTGCCATGCACGCTCCAACCTCCAGCCTCCCCCTCACCCCCCCCCCCACCCACTCAAAACATTGATCGATCGCTCTAGACATCCAACATGGAACCGGGACTCCCATCCCACTGGACGAAGTGATCCACCCTCAATTCATATTCAGTACTCATAATCACCTCCAACCACCACCACTACCCCTACGTACTCCCCTTCCCCCCTCTCCCCTCTTTCAAAACGTAACACCAACGACATGACAAACACCGACGACAAAAGCTGCGTCATATACACTCCCTTTAATAGCAGGTGCAGAAGGACGGCAGTAGATATTGACGCATTTTTTTTTTTCTTCAAAATCTGCCTCCCTCTCCCATACTTTCCCATTCCACTCCCTCCCCCTCACCACCACCCCCTTCACGTACCTCATCCTTCACTTCACTTCCCGTCTGTTCCAAGCTGTTGGCAGCTTAAATGAAATTTTCGGTCGTCAGAGTATGTAATTATGTCTCACAAAACAGAACACTGATGTTAGGCGGGATGATGCCGGACACGTGGCGTGGAGAATGTTTGAGGGAACAGGTGAGAAAAGAGCGAGAAGGAGCGGCCATTTGCCGTGCAGACCATGCACAAAAGGTGAGAAAAGAGCGAGAAGGAGCGGCCCATTTCCCCTGCAGACCGTGCACAAAAGGTGAGAAAAGAGCGAAAAGGAGCGGCCATTTGCCGTGCAGACCATGCACAAAAGGTGAGAAAAGAGCGAAAAGGAGCGGCCATTTGCCGTGCAGACCGTGCACAAAAGGTGAGAAAGAGCGAGAAGGAGCGAGAAGGAGCGGCCATTTTCCCGTGCAGACCGTGCACAAAAGGTGAGAAAAGAGCGAGAAGGAGCGGCCATTTGCCGTGCAGACCGTGCACAAAAGGTGAGAAAAGAGCGAGAAGGAGCGGCCATTTGCCGTGCAGACCGTGCACAAAAGGTGAGAAAAGAGCGAGAAGGAGGGCCATTTGCCGTGCAGACCGTGCATGCAGGTGACCGTGCCATTTGCCGTGTCCGTGCACAAAGGTGAGAAAAGAGACTGTATTCTGAGGGCCATTTGCCGTGCAGACACAAAAGGACGCGAGTGCGCAGGCACAAACAATCACAGAAACCCATTTGCCTGTAACCTGAGACACACACACACACATGCGAGCGAGAGCGAGAAGGAGCACACACACACACACACACACACACACACGCACGCACGCACACACACGCACACACACACGACGACAGAGAGAGAGACAGAGACAGAGACAGAAGGACGGTCAAACAGACAGAGACAGAGAGAAGTATATATTGATTAAAGAAAACAGTTGTTTTGTGATCACTGATCTTCAAAAAAGAGCATTCATTTTGTTCATATTGAGAAATGGATTCTAAAAAGAAAGCTAAATTGACAATGACAAGTAATTACTCTCTCTCTCTCTCTCTCTCTCTCTCTCTCTCTCTCTCTCTCTCTCTCTCTCTCTCTCTCTCTCTCTCTCTCTCTCTCTCTCTCTCTCTCTCTCCTCTCTCTCTCATTGTGCAGTAGTATGTACATGTGTACTTGTGTGTGTGTGTTATGTGTATGTGCGAGCGTGCGTGCGTGTGTGTGTGTGTGTGTGTGTGTGTGTGTGTGTGTGTGTGTGTGCGTGCTGTGTGTGTGTGTGTGTGTGTGTGTGTGTGTGTGTGTGTATGTGCGTGTGTTGTGTGTGTGCGCGCGCACGCACGCGCGCGTGCGTGTATATCTGTGTGTTTGAGACTACACAGTTCGTTGAGTACCGTCATGTATCTGGCGATTGGTTCATTCATGTTGTTCATAGCCCAATCGACCACTGGAGACCACATCACAACACTGGAAACTCGCCTCAGTGCGTTATAAAGAGAGGTCATATCTACCTGGCCACGGGTGCTGACTAGACGTGACATTGACCTTCTGTTGTTGAGACTGAATGATAAATCATCTGGAGTTAGGTAACTTAACGTTGGTTCGGACTCATTTCCTTCGAATGAGACTGTGAGACTAAAGCGAGGTTCCGTGTGTGAACGCACGCATAACATCTTGCACACACGTAAAATCCGATCACCAACTTTTGGAAGAAGAGAGGCCCAGTTTAGCCGTTGGTATGGATGACACGTTACACATAGCATGCACCTTCCCCGAAGCTGGGGTATGGCTGCCTTAATGGGCGGATAAGAAACGGTCATACACACAAAACTCCACTCCCTTTGTTGGGTATTAATACTTGCCTGTCTACACAGGGAGTGTCCGCAGGAGTATCAGCCTGCGTACGTAGAAAGAAAAAAGAAAAAAGAAACCGCTTTACTGCCGGTTTGCTATTCAAGTACACATTTTAAACCGAAAGCCTGTTTTTCCCTCTAATTCAAAAAATCAAAAGTCACCACCTTCATGGAAACAGCATGCTGCACTCCTTCCGCCTTTGAAAACACCCTCAGCCCCTCTTCCCAACCTCCCTCCCCGTTCATTTGATTTTAATTAGTCCTGGTCCTCCATAACACCTGAGACCTGATTGATCACTTCTCCCCTGCCAACCTAATTGCGGTCATAAAATAAAGCAATATAGCTCCCCGGGTGTGTGGCTGTTATGGCAACTTGGGTCAGCCAGCCTTTGCAGATCCATGCGACACTGACAGAGAAAACTACAGGGAAAAAAAACAAGCTGAAAAGAAAAGCAAAGACGTTTGAGCATTTACAGGTCGCTTGTGAGGAGAAGGGACAGGTCGGTAATGAGCTGAAACAAAGTCAACACAGAGAACCCCTCATTAGTAGGGAGCTCCTTCGGGTTTGATTTGTTTACCGAAGTTTGGAACCACTTATCTATTTTTAGGATCGGACCTCCCGTTCTCTTGTTCGCATCTTGGCTTTCAAAATGCAATTTTCTTTGCACGTGCATCGCGTGGTGAGGATGTTCGAGCTAATATCTATGTCAGCGACACCCCGGTCCTGGTGCGCGAGTCTGGCAGCTTTCCCCCACTCTCTCCCCTTCCTCGGGATTGTGCCCTCGCTGCCTGAAAGGAGAAGCAGGAGGGAGAACGAGGGGAATGAAGGGGACAGGGTGAAAGAAACAACAGATGGAAGAATTGGAGGAATGAAAAGATAATGCTGAAAAGAACAACAGGATGGAGAATGGGGGGAATGAAAGGAAACGCTGCAAGCTCTGGATGTGCACATGACATTGTTCCACCCAATGACCCAGCCTCCACGAAGCACAAAAAACTTCACCTGCATAGATCCAGGCAAGAAGGATGCCATGAGGTCGTCAGCCTGGGAAGTTCCATGAACATTCCCGGCGAGGGGAAATGACGAGGCACCCCAGTTAGAAATCGCATTTAGCACCAACACAAAATAACTG
>JADBJO010003641.1:150000-160000 GCA_016801955.1 Conus betulinus | reverse complement strand
TGTGTGTGTGTGTGTGTGTGTGTGTGTGTGTGTGTGTGTGTGTGTGTGTGTGTGTGAGAGAGAGAGAGAGAGAGAGAGAGAGAGAGAGAGGGAGAGCACGAGCATGTGTACGTGAGTACATGCGTGCATGCACGCGCGTATGTGTGTGTGTGTGTGTGTGTGTGTGTGTGTGTGTGTGTGTGTGTGTGTGTGTGTGTGTGTGTGTGTGTGTGTGTGTATGCATTTCTATTTGTATGCATGCGTGTATGCGCGCGCGCGCGCGCGCGCGCGTGTGTGTGTGTGTGTGTGTGTGTGTACATGTGTGCGCGCGCGCATGTGTGTGTGTCTGTGTGTGTGTACATGTGTGCGCGCGCGCATGTGTGTCTGTCTGTGTGTATGTGCATGTGTGCGCGCGCGCATGTGTGTGTGTCTGTGTGTGTATGCGTGTCCTGTCTCGTGGTGACTTCAGTTTCAATATCCTCTTCATATACTTGTCCGTGGAGTCCATGCAAACGTCTGCATGTGAAGTTAAAGTGTGGAGGGGTGGGTCGCTCAGTTATACTGTTGTCAGTAGAGGGCCCACTGGCTTGAGTCCTGCCTATGTACATCAGAACACCCACTACTGAGCACCACCACCCAAGTGACTGGTGGCAATGCGGTGTCTCCTTTGGTGAGTTTCCTCAAGATGTTTTGATATTGATCGCTCCACGAAATGCCCGTGTCTGTACTTTGACACCTGAAAGAGGCTCTGTATGGGGAAACTGGAATGAGGGCGTGGGAGTTAGCTTCAAAAGTCTGGTAACATATTAATACGACCAACACTGTAGTAGCATGAGGACTCTGGGTGTACGCCCCTTCCATCTGGCATGCCACGTCATGGTAGCCAAGGAAGACGTTAATCACGTTGGTCAACCCGCTGCACGAGTCCCACTGGACCCCTCTCACGAACTACTACAGACTCCCTGTGGGGATGGCGACCAGTCTTCTGCCAGACACCATCAACGGGAGGTTGTGCTCAAGGCTTCAGACCAGCGTGCCCCACGCTTCTCCTGTCCTCAAGACCAGACCCACGATCTCATGCAACGACTTTTCTGCTTCCCTTGTGGGTGCTGCAGGACGCTTCTTTCAGTCATGAAAAGCGACCCTCTCTTGTACATTTGTCTTCATTTTACATCATCCAACGGCTGCCCTGGTCAGGTGCAGCGCAAGAGCACAAACTTCGCACTTGGTTGTTTTGACTTCCAGTCTCTTTCAGCACCCAGCATACGCATTGCTATTCTCTCTCTCTCTCTCTCTCTCTCTCTCTCTCTCTCTCTCTCTCTCTCTCTCTCTCTGTCTCTGTCTCTCTCTCTCTCTCTCTCTCTCTGTCTCTCTGTCTGTCTGTCTGTCTCTGTGTCTGTCTGTCTCTCTCTCTCTCTCTCTCTCTCTCTCTCTCTCTCTCTCTCTCCCTCTCTCTCTCTCTCTCTTCTCTGTGTGTGTGTGTGTGTGTGTGTGTGTGTGTGTGTGTGCGTGCGTGCGTGCGTGCGTGTATGTGTGTGTGTGTGTGTGTGTGTGTGTGTGTGTGTGTGTGTGTGTGTGGGGTAGGGGGTGGGGTGGGGGCGTACAAGCTTTATAACCGAGTAATATTCCTTCAGGAGAACGGAATCATGGTGTTAACCCTGAGGATCGTAACTGTTTTCTCCGGGATAACATCTGTCTTGCCCAGTTTTCCCTGGGTACCCCCAGTGTTGGCCCTATTTTCCCGAGGAAAGTACTAGTACTTATCATTCGTTTCATCACTAGGGATCACAACTATTTTACCTCTTTTCATGGGAAAAAAAAAAACAGTTATAATTCTCAAGGAAAATTATGCAAATGGGAGAGAACGGCTGTGGTCCTCGTGATCAGAAGTATTTACCCTATTTTGACGACCCAGTGCCTGAAGCGATAATCACTGCTTTCCTCAGGAAAATATCTAGAGCCATGTGTGCTCATGACAGTACCCGTTCTTCTCATGAAAATGAGGACAAAAGCTAGCATCACAATGATGTCCAGGCAAAACAGTTGTTATCCTAGGGGAAAACGCAGTTGTTATCCCTCCGAAAATAACTGGGATCCTAAAGATAATAACTGCTTTCCCTCTTTTCGCCTATTTCCCTCGAATACCATACCTGTTTTCCATGAGAATACATCTGTTAAACCCTTTAGTCTCTAGAATGCCCGTGCAATTTTCGCTTCCAGTCGACGTGTTGGCATTCTGGTGGCATTAGCATTAGTCTTAGCTCCTCCCCTCCCCTTCCATCTCCTCCTCTATCCACCCTCCCTTCCACCCTCCTGGACTGCTAATCCCTGTCTGTAGCATCATTTCTGATGATTTCGGATGCACAAAATGAATATAGATGACTAGTCGGGTTTGCAACTCCCAAAGGGTCTTGAAACTGAATGTGAATGACTAAATAGGTGTACCACTGCCCGTGCTCTCTCTCTCTCTCTCTCTCTCTCTCTCTCTCTCTCTCTCACACACACACACACACACACACACACACACACACACACACACACACACACACACACACACCTCTCTCTCTCTCTCTCTGAATGTGTGTAGGCGTGTGTGCTTGCGTGAACACGTGCGTGTGCGAATTGTGCATGCTTTGTGAGTGCGTGCGTGCGTGCGTGCGTGCGTGCGTGCGTGTGTGTGTGTGTGTGTGTGTGTGTGTGTGTGTGTAAAGCTCAGAAAAAAGAAGCTGAATGAGAACAATCCGCTTTGTGGCAACAGGCGGCCGTCACAGCAGTAAGCTAAAACCCATGTCAATGTGTCCCTCAGAGCCCACCGTCCACTGAAAAACGCAGATTGATTTCAAGTTTGCCCAGTTAACAAGCTTTCACTTTTAAAGCTATCTGTTCATCAAACTGTCAGAATTTGGGAGAGGGGGAAGGGGGTGGGGGGTGGGGGGGAGGGCGAACTGAGTGATACTGTAACTCCCTCTCTTTCTCTGCATGCGTGTGTGTCTGTCTGTCTGCGTGCACGCGCGCGCGCGCGCGCGTGTGTGTGCGCGTGTGTGTGTGTGTGTGTGTGTGTGTGTGTGTGTGTGTGTGTGTGTGTGTGTGTGTGTGTGTGTGTGTGTGTGTGTGTGTGTGAGTATGTGTGTGTGTGTGTGTGTGTGTGTGTGTGTGTTGTGTTGTGTTGTGTGTGTGTGAGTGTGTGTGTCTGTGTGTGCGTCTGTGTGCACGTGCAGATATACGCGCATATGTGTGTGTATGTTTGTGTGTGTATGCATATGCATGTATGCATGCATTCATGCATATATCTCTATATTTGTGTGTGCGTGTGTATGTGTGTGTGTGTGTGTGTGTGTGTGTGTGTGTGTGTGTGTGTGTGTGTGTGTGTGTGTATGCGCGCACGCGCACGCGCACGTCTATCTGCATAGACGTGCACGTATAGGTCCTTCTCGGATTACACACGAAGGTACTTGTACAATTCTACGTGACCAGACTTAAGAGATATCTCTCAATTATAACATTACAATGTGCAGAGAGCATTGTTTTATTTAAGAACTAGCTTGTAAAACCAGTCTGTGAAAGTTTTTCATTTTTCTCTTCCCCTCCTCCTAATTGTATGTCATTAACAGACATATATGGGAAACGAGCGCAACAGATTTATTGTAAATAAACTGTATTAAGTCCTGTCATTGCGTTTTCGTTCTAGTGCCTATGGCAGAAGCAGTTACGGACAGCTGACGAAAACCAGGACTCGTCCCTCCTTTGCCGCAGAGTGGGCCGTGCTTTCTGTTGTTGTGTTTACTCGCCTGTGACGTAAAACAATACTTTCTCCCCGGGGTTTTATCTGCATGTGGGGGGTCTGCACCCATCATTGAGAACAAAGTTTTCCTGCGGAGACATCTTCCCGTGGTAGTTGTTTGCTTTTCAAGGAATTCACTGTCGTTTTCGTGGTGTGGAGATCCTTCTTTTATTTTGTGTTTGTTTTTGCTTGCTTTTTTTTTCCCCCTTTTTTTTCAGTGTTTAATCTGTTGGTGTGATTATGAGTCTGAGTGAACTGTCTCTAGCTTTTAAACGGCTGTTTCACTTAAAGAAAATGTGTGGCATTGTCCTTTTTTTTCTTCTTTCTTAAACACACACACACACACACACACACACACACACACACACACACACACACACCACACACACACACACACACACACACACACACACACACACACTGTTTTCCTACTGAACGAGCCGCACTAAAACGACACAGCCAGAAAAAAAAGTAATCAATGCAGGGCGAGTGATCAAAACACTGAGTGTCAGAGGGTCATATGCTCCACTCCACTTTGCCATCAATGCTGCATCCATGACAAGTGGGGGCGGCGTGGGGAAGGGGGTGGAAGGAGCAAGAAAAGGAAGAAAGTTACAAAAGCAAGAAACGAGAGTGTGCAGTAAAACTCTTTGTCCACATGCAACAAACATACCACAACAAAACACGCCTAAAAACTAAGAAATGAAAAAGGAACCAGTCACAAAAAAAGGGGAAGTCTTGATGATCTGAAACTTATTTCTTATGCGCACCACGCAAAATGAGACCATTTCCCTCGTTGCTCTCTCGTTTTAATCCTGAAGAAATAAGCGAAGGAGACGGACTAAAGGAGAGAAAGAACTCGAGTGAAGAGAAAGACAGGAGGAGCACTGGGTGCAGTGGGAGGAATATGAGAAGACGAGTCTGGTTCCCATCTGGGGCAGGGAATGCTGTTTGATGACGACCTAGATCTGCAGCGCGGCTTAACCCTGAAACACAAGAAAACCACCCGCCCTCCCTCCTGCATTTTGATGGCAGTCACGTGGGTCCCTGCTGCAGCGCCCTCTAGCGGGGCACTGTCCGGAAGTAGAAGGTTCACTGGAGGGTAGAGAGATCCCCCACTCAAAAGTCTACTCCTGGCACTGATGGTTCGCCTCCTTATGAAATATCACAGGTCGATGGCAAAGTTCCGTCTCTGCCTTTGGCATGAGAGTCAAAGGAAACGAGCCAAAGTTATAAAGCAGCTCAAAATGAAAAATAAGAACACAAGACTAAACAATAGGGTGAACTGAATGGTACAGACCTCGAGTGAATGAAAGAAAGCTGAAGGAGGCGCGCGCGAATCCACGCTTGCATACACTCACACGCGCGTGCGCGCGAATACACTCACTAACGCGTGCGCGCACGCGCACGCACTCACACACACACACACAGAGAGAGAGAGAGAGAGAGAGAGAGAGAGAGAGAGGGAGAGAGAGACAGACAGACAGACAGACAGACAGACAGACAGAGAGAGAGAGAGAGAGAGAGAGAGAGAGAGAGAGAGAGAGAGAGAGACGTTATCAGTATAGTATTTTTCTGTGAAATGGTAGATCGGAATCAACGCTTTATCTGGGACTCTCGCCGGCTTTAACGGCTATGTCTTGAAACAGATTACGTCACAATGACAGAGACTGTCTATACAGTCTTTCAACATATTCACATGACCAGCAGCAGTGTAGAACGGATTTAGGGCATCGCTGGGTCTATGCTCCTGCCATCTGGCATGCCAGGTCACGGACTTGGGCATGGGGAGCTGTAGAAGACGTCAATCATGTGGGCCCAGTCACCGCACTGACTCCCTCTGGTCCCACTCACAGACTGCAGACTCTCTGCGGGAATGGCGACCTCCTTTATGCCAGACACTATCAAAGGGAGGTTGCCCTCAATACTTCAGACCAGCCCGCCCCACACTTCTCGTGCCCTTAAGGTCAGGTCCACAGTCTCTCTACCTGACGGTCTCTCTCTGTCCCCTCAAGGGGGTTGCTGGGAGCTTCTTTCAGTCATAAACAGCGCCTCGCTCATTCACAAATGGACTGATTTATCTATTTATTAATCTATGTCAGGGATGCCTGCGTGGTTAGCGCAGTGGCAGAGCGCAGACTGCGTTGCCGGATATCACGGGTTCAAATCCATCTGGACGCTAATATACACTTTGCCATTCTCGCTGCCCATCTTAACGTCTTGTCGTTGTGAGTAGGTGTAGTGTCAGACAGCGTCCCCCATCTTCTCATCGCCCCCCCCCCCCCCCCCCCTCCCCTTAGCGCTCTGCCCACCCTACTCAAACAGAATGTAAATAACTCATCAGATATGTGGCTGCCAGAATTGCCTTTCGTCTACCCTACCGTGACCTCCCTGTCTGTCTGTCTGTCCTTCTCTGTTTCTCTCCCTATCTCTGTCCCTGTCTCTGTCGCTGTCTGTTTATCTGTCTGTCTGTCTGTCTGTCTGTCTCTCTCTCTCTCTCTCTCTCTCTCTCTCTCTCTCTCTCTCTCTCTCTCTCTCTGTGTGTGTGTGTGTGTGTGTGTGTGTGTGTGTGTGTGTGTGTGTGTGTGTGTGTGTGTGTCCCTCTCTCTGTCTCTTTCTGTCCGCCTGTCTGAGAGACTGTTTCTTGCACTGTTCTGCACGTTGCTGCTTGGTTTCTCTCCTTGATAAGGAATACGCCACAGAGCTAAACGTCCTGCAGTAACAATTTATATCAAGCATCAATGCATCCGCGTTCCACTGATGAGTGTCACCCAGGAGACGAAGACTGACTCACAGACAGTGGGAACTGAAGATTGTGTTTTGATGACAAAATGTACTGATCTCCAATATTCTGCCGGTAGACGGTCTAATTTTCACATTATATAACACCCTCTTTTCGTTCGCATTTTTTTTTTCTCTATGAATCATTGTTAATTTGTCTTCTCCATGACAGAGGAATTGTTTGTTTCCACTTGATTCCGCCACTGCTTATCTGGTCAGTACATACTCTTTTGACCAGAAACTGAACGGAATGGTTGTCAGCATCTCTTTTCTACTTTTATGTAGCCTAAATCGTTATTGAATGTGTTGGTAGATGTTGGTCTTCATGTTTTCTGTTAAGTGGTTGTAACCTTGACTCGACCTTACAGTCAGTAGGCAAGCTGAAAGACCAACTCTTGTCGCTGTTAAGACAAGGTGCAGTGATGACTCCTTTCTACCACAACTTCATCATTTTTTTAGTGGTAACTCTCATCAAGCTGATTGCAAATAATTCATGTCGTCCTAAATAGAAGGCTTCTCTCTGGAATTAAAAGTGCCTGCATCTCTCAACCCCTCCCACCACCCCCCACCTGTTCCACCCTGTTCCATCCTTTCCCTTGTTCCCTAATTGACCTTCTCCCCGTTAACCATTGTTACCTCCAGCTCGTCTCTCTACACCTTCTGTAATCCTACCCGACTGCGGGAACGTTTGTCATTTCTCCTGTCCTTCGTAATCCACATGATTTTTTTATGTATGTTTTCATCAGAGTAGTAAACAGATATTGCAGGCTTTTGATCGAAATCCGCCCACTCAAGCGAGAGTAAGCAGTCATCATGCGGCAGCCAGGAATGGACCTCCAGCAGAACATGATGATCGATACGTCAGCAGGCAAGCTGCACACACTGTCACTGTCAACCTTGATGCAAATCACTCCACTAGTCAATACATATGCAGATATTTCTACTCCCCCCCCCCCCCCCTTATACATTCACTTGTCCCAAACCCACGTCAATCCAACCACCACACCCCTATATTTTCATGAACCAGTCAACAAAGATTGAAAATGTGTTGGCAGACTTCCACCCCATGCTGTTCTGTGCTACCATATGTACAAGTACTTGCTGCCGAGGGTAAACACATTCACACATTTGCCATTGTGCTCAGTTATTTTGTGCTGATGCTAAATACGATTTTCAACCTTAGTACCTCATCATTTTCTCCAAGCTAGAAATGTTCGTGACGCCTCCTAGGCTGACATTCACGTCATCCCTTCTGCCTGGACCTATGCAGGTGACGTTCTTTGTGCTTGTGGAGGTCGGGTCATTGGGTAGGATGACGTCATGTGCACATCCGGAGCTTGCAGCTTTTCCTTTCATTCCTTCGGTTCTGCTTTCTGTTATTCTTTTCCGCGTTATCGTTTCATTCCTCCAGTTCTTCCGAGTGTTGCTTCTATCACCTTATCCTTTCATTCCCCTGGTTCTCCCTTCTGCTCCTCTTTTCAGGCAGCGAGGGCAACATCTCGGGAGAGTGGAGCAGTGGGGGAATGCTACTGGTTTCGTGCACCAGGACCTGGGTGTCGCTGACATATCTATTCACTCCAGCATCCCCGCCACGCGATGCACATGCAAAGAAAGCTGCATTTTGAAAGCCAAGATGCGAACAGGAGAACGGGAAGCCCGTTTCTAAAAATAGATAAGTGGTTCCAAACTTTGGTAAACAAATCAAGCTGGAACGAGCTCCACTAATGAGGGGTTTGCTCGGCTGACTTGGTTTCAGCTCGTTACCGATCAGCCCCTTCTCCTCACAGGTATCCTTCAAATGCTCCAACGAGTTCGGTTTTCTTTCTCGTGGTCTTTCCTATTCTTTTTCCTCTTTCTCTGTCGGTAGAGCGCACAATTGCAAAGTATGGCCGATCTATGTGCCATAACCAGCTATACTCAAGTTTCAAAACAATGACTGAGGGCAGAAAAATGACGCAAAATTGGAAAAGAACAATTTGGAAACGAACAGGAGAAGCTCAGCCAAGTGTTCTTGTCACTGTCCTAAATATTGTGTGTTTTCACCTGAAGAAGAGCCAAGAGGTCAACGCATTGTGTCTAGTCCCGCACTCTTGTTTGTCTGTGTCCTTGGCGGTAACTAACCCTCTCAGCTATACTCAAGTAACTCCATTTCAATCCCACCAGTAGGCTGGCACGGCAGAACTTCCAAAGTGAGTTCCATGTGGTAAGAAAGGCCAGGATTAAAAAGAAATAAAAAGAATGGGGGAAAAGTTTGGGCGTGGTGGGGTGGTAAAGACATGGTTATGAGTGCAGTGCGCTGTTTAAAAGCAGGTTCATGTATGATATTTTGTGGGGGCTAAAAGTGGAGAGGAAAAAATGTAAGGTTAAAGAGAGGTTAAGACATAAAAGGTATAAAAGTTTTTTGTTTTTGATGGGGTGGGGGGGGGGGGGGGGGGGGGGGGGGGGGGGGGGGTAAACTGGAATCGAGTTACCTGCATCCAGAAGGTGTTTATTTTTTTTTTTTTTACAAACCAGACCCAACCACAGGTGAATGTCACATGTTGCATGTAAGGCCAGTTCTCACAGCCCTGATACGGTCCCCAGCGGTCGGCTGGGCTGAAGGCGCTAAGTCATTCTGCTTGTTTTGAACTGTGACGTGACTGACTGGGCATTGTTCCGCCGACCATGAACATCTTTACTGCTACAACGAATGTGACTAAGCCCGTCTGAAGTTTGTCTTCACCAAGGAATCCATGGAACGACGAAACGAAAACAGGTCGTGTGAAAGATGTCTTAGCCTCCACACTGTGACACAAGATGTTCACAAATTGTCTGGCACTTCAAGGACTTCACCAAGGAATCCATGAACGACGAAAACGAAAACAGGTCGTGTGAAAGATGTCTTATCTTTCCTCCCACACTGTGACACAAGATGTTCAGAAATTACTGGCACTTCAATTAAAAAAAAAAAAAAACATTGATCGTCCACATTCCTGCCCCCTTCCTCGTCCCCCACCCCCACCCCCCGTCAACACACACACACACACACACACACACACACACACACACACACACACACACACACACACACACACACACACACACACACAGATGCACAGGCACAGGCAAATGTACACTCATGCACTGTACCAAGAAAGTAGTCTGAAAATTGTCAGGAAGATTGTGTCTACGTTTGCGATTTGACCTTGAAGATGTTAAAATAAAGTTAGAATGAATAACAATGCTCTTGAATTTGTATGAATTTTCATGAATCAAGAAAAAAGTGATTTTGATCATGCTGCTGCTACTGCTGCTACTGCTGCTGCTGCTGCTGCTCATGATAATGATGATGGTGATGATGATGATGAGGAGGAGGAGGAGGAGGACTATGAAAGGGATAGTGGAGCTGATGGTGGTACTGGTGGTGGTAGTGGTGTGTGTGCAAATGGTGTTCCCCTGGTGTCTCAAAACATTACGGTA
>JADBJO010003641.1:132500-137500 GCA_016801955.1 Conus betulinus | reverse complement strand
GAGCTTCTTCACTCTTTAAAAGTAGGAATGGGTAAAATACGAATGGCCGGTGTGCAGCCGGCACAGAACTGTTTCTTCTTTACGACCACCAGACGAAGAGGAACTCCTTTAGGTTTGGACGGATCTGAAAGAGTTTGTTATCCGTCTGTGTATTCCAATCCTCCTGCCAGAGGTCTTTTACATAATCGTTAATTTTGGGTTTCAGATCCGAGAGGGGGATAGGTGTGTTTGACAGTTTCTCTCTTGTGGCATTCTTGGCCAAACGATCCACCATTTCGTTCCCTCCGATGCCAACATGACCGGGAACCCAAGCCAGAAGAATGTTGTAACCCTCCGCTGTCAACTTGGTAAAAAGGTCAAAAAAGTGTAAAAGTTCGGGGGTGCTGAAGGTTGCGGCCAGATATGGCCTCCAAAGCCGACAGCGAATCCGACAAAACCAGAAAGTCCCTCTTTGGAGACTGTGAGATTATTCTTAGTGCCAGAACCAGAGCTGTAAGTTCAGCAGAGTAGGCAGAGAAGCGTCTGAAGGAATATGTTCTAACAGTATTTGAGAAGGAGCACCAGGGCAGTAGGCTGCACAGGCCACTCCATCTTCAGACTTGGAACCGTCAGTGAAAATTTTCTGATAGGATGGGAGTTTTGAACTCAGCTCAGCATACAACGCCTTGTATGCCAGAGAGCTGGTGGACTCTTTGCGAAAAGCTGCAAGATCAAACGAATGTCTGGTGTGAAAAAGGTCCACGGAGGCTCATCTGGAAACTTGAAAAAATCAGACACAACTCCTAGGTCTAGACCTGCATTCCGTGCGTGAGGCTGCATACGAAGGCCAAACGACGGAATACAGGTAGGGTTGTTTTCGAATTTGTTTTGGAACTGAGGGTCAAAGACACAGTCATAGGCAGGGTTTTCTGGTTCAGAGAACAGTCTGATATAGTAGTTCAAAGATAGTTTCAACCTGCGGTTGGACAGTGAGGGTTCACCTGCCTCTGCGTACAGGCTGTACACAGGGGTGGTGCGGAATGCTCCAAGACATAGACGAAGCCCTTGATGGTGGATAGGGTCTAAGAGTTTGAGGTAGGACGGTCTTGCAGAGCCATACACAGCACAACCATAGTCCAGTTTGGAACGGACCAGGGCTCTGTAGAGGTGCAGCAAAGTTTTCTTATCAGCGCCCCAGTCAGTGTGTGCTACGACCCGCAGAATATTCAGAGCTTTCTGGCAAGAAGTTTTGAGGTTTTTAATATGGCTGAGAAAGTTCAGTTTTTTTTTGATCAAAATAACCCCCAGAAATTTCGCTTCCTTAACAGCTGGAATGGTGGTCTTATCCAGAAGAATTTCAGGATCAGCAAAAAATTGACGAAAATTGTGAAAATGGATTGACTGGGTTTTTGTACGTGAAAAGGTAAACCCGTTTTCCTCGGCCCACTGTTGAATCCTGTTGACACAAAGTTGGAGTCGCCGCTGTACGCTGGCGTAAGAAGCTCCAACTGCGTACAGCGCGAAGTCGTCAACGAACAAAGAAGACTCAGAGCCCTGGCTTACCGATTTCACAATGTCATTGATCTTAATGCTGAAAAGGGCAGGAGAAAGGATGCTCCCCTGAGGTACACCCAACTCCTGCCCATGGATGTCCGAGAGTGTGGTGCCAACACGCACCTGGAACTGTCGATCAGCCAGAAAGTTTTCGATAAACATAGGCAGATAGCCACGAAAACCAAGTTTATGCAAATCCATAAGGATCCCTGATTTCCACGTGGTGTCATATGCTTTTTCTAGGTCGAAAAAGATAGCGACCACATGCTGCTTATTGACAAAGGCGTTGCGAATGGTGGTTTCTAGACGGATTAAATGGTCAACTGTCGAGTGGTACTTGCGGAACCCGCACTGTTCACTGGCCAAAAGGCCGTCGGTTTCCAGCTTCCACATCAGACGGGAGTTGACCATCTTTTCCATCAGCTTACACAGGCAGCTGGTCAGAGCTATTGGGCGATAGTTTGATGGGTTGGTAGGGTCCTTTCCAGGTTTGGGGATTGGAATGATCAGGGCTTTCCGCCAGGAGGGCGGGAAGCACCCTGTGGTCCAGATATGGTTATAGACTTTGAGAAGGGTCTGGAGACAGCTTTCTGGAAGGTGTTTCAAAACCTGATAATGAATGTCATCCAGACCAGGGGCAGAGTCATTGCAGGTTTGCAAAGCTGATTTTAGTTCGCTAATCGAGAAAGGCAGATTGTAAGCTTCAGAGTTGTCTGATGTGAAATTGTATGAAGATTTCTCTCTAATTTGCTTGTTTCTTAAAAAGGCTGCAGATTTATTTAAAGATGAGGAGTTCTGCTGGATGGTGGAGGCCAACAGATTGCAACAGCTTGTTTGTCAGTGATCAAAGCATCGGCAAGTTTCAGGTGATGAATGGAGGGGGGTTGGTGTTCTTCCCTTTGATTTTTCTGATGATGTTCCAAACTTTTTTTCTTTGAAGTTTTAGATGTCAGTCCGGAGCAGAAGTTTTCTCCAAGACCGACGTTTACTGATTTTGAAAGTATGTCTCTCGATTTAGCACGGAGTTTTTCTGATGGGCTCGGGCGTTAGGACCAGAGGGTCGTTGGTATACCTGACGCTGAGCCCGTTTACGTACTTTTGAGATTTGTTGGCAGTCAAAATTAAACCAGGGTGTCTTTGGCATTTGGGGTTTGTTTGAGGAAGTTGGAATGGAGGCCTTGGCGCATTTTTGAGATATTGGAAACCGTTTCTGCGGGATCCGGACTTTGTAGAACTTCCTCTGTGAGTTCCCCACGGACAGTTCCTGCAAAAAGATCCCAGTTCGCCTTGTTGAAATTTAGATGTTCTGGAACAGTGCGGCTTTCAGTTATTTTGGATTTTAGAACAATTGGAAAATGGTCACTCCCATGCAGATCGTCAAGTGCCGACCACTCATAGTCCAGGACCAGCGAGGGGTCGCACACTGACAGATCCAAACATGAGAGAGCACCAGTAGCAGAGTGGAGGAAGGTTGGAGATCCATCATTAAGACAACACAGGTCAAGCTCTGAGAAGACGTTTTCCCAGAAGGAGACCTCTAGACGAAGTATCAACGCTACCCCAAAGAGGATTGTGCCCATTGAAATCGCCCAACAGCAAAAAAGGTCGTGGAAGCTCCTCAATCAGGCTGACCAGTTCTTGTCGACTGATGGATACAGAAGGAGGCAGATATAGACAACAAATAGTGACCGTTTTATGCAGAGAGACTCTGGCAGCTAAAGCTTGGAGGGGAGAACTGAGGTAGACAGGGCTAAACAGAAGAGATTTGTGGATAAGCAACGACACACCACCCGTCACTCCAACTGCAGAAGGCTGTGCTGGTTAGAAAGAACATTAAAACCCCGATAAAGAGAAAGATTTGTCAGAGCGTATCAGAGTCTCTTGAAGAGCTAAGACAGCAGGTTTTAAATGTTGACAGAGGAGCTGCAGCTCTTCAAAATTAGAATTCAAACCTCGAATGTTCCAGTGAGATATTGAATCCATGAGGATGGAGAGATGGCAACAGACTTCTCAGTCCATTACTGTCTCATCATCATCGACGCAAAGGAGAATATGGATTGCGTGTTTCCAAACTTGAATGTCTTTTCTCTGGACTTTTTTTTTTTTTTTTTTGGAAGCTCCGGAGGCAGATGATGGGCAATCCACCTCAATGACCTCTACACCAGAGGGCTTCCCTGGGATCGTGCCTTGATGAGGCACCACCGCTTGGGGGCGCGAGTGCCCTTGGGAGAACAGGGGGTTTTTTGGGGGGGGGGGAGCTGTCGAAGCAGAGAGTCTCCCAACCTGTGTCTGCTGGGCAGAATGGGAGGCAGCAGGTTTTTTTTTACCACCACCAGTTTATCACAGGGGTAGCGGATTTCTTGCCTCCGCTGGGGGCAGATGGTTTCGATTGCAGAGTCTTGGAAAAACTAAAGGTGTCTGTCTGACAGGAGACAGATACTGTAGAAACTTGTTTCACAACCTGAGAGTAGGACTTGTTCGGATGCTGCGGACTGCCCAGAACCAACCTTTTTTTGCCTCGTGGAATGGAATCTTTCTTTCCGTCTTCACCCTTTGGATACTACTTTCCTGGCGCCAAACCGGACACTCTCGAGAGGAGGATGGGTGGCCGCCTCCGCAGTTTGCACAACGCGCCGGATGAACGCACGGCATCTCGTGGCTCGGTTGGCAGCAGACGCCACAAATCTCCTCCCCAGAGCAGAGCATCGATCCCGCACATGGCCAAACTTCTGGCACCGGAAACAACGCATCGGGGATGGAACATACAGGCTAACCTTGACGTTCAAATAGCCCACCTTGATAGACTGTGGCAGCGAAGGGGTGCAGAAGGTCAGAAAGAGGGTATTTGTTGGCACTCTTTCAGAACCCTTGCGAATTGTGACTCTTCGCACATCCATGACTCCCTGGGATTTCAGTTCGAACCTTATCTCATCCTCCGATACTCCTTTCAAGTCTGGGCAGCGAATGACTCCCTTTGAAGAATTTAGGTTCTTGTGAGGCGACACTTTGATTTTTCGGTCAACAAGAGTTGTAGATTTCAGGAGCCGATCTGACTGACATTTTGTACCACATTCCACCAGAAATGACCATTTCTCAGACGTTTGATTGATTTTAGGTTTCCTGACAGACAACTAAAACCTTTCTGGATTGCAAAGGGGCTGAGTGCAGACAAAGGTTTGTCTACATCAGCGCCCTCCACCACCACCAACCACGAAGGCCAAGATCCAGATTCTGTTCGGATTTCTGAGTCCGAGTCAGAATCATGATCACCATCAGATCTCACTTTGTCTCTCTTTCTCCTTTTGGAAGGGAGTTTAGATATTGAAGCCATGGTATATGATTTAGGAATTCGTCCCTCCCCTACCCACCCACCATCGAGTCCAACTTAGGGGCCAGGGCCAAGAAACTCTCTTCTTGGACCCCTTCCAGGTTTCAGGAGGGATATACAACAAAGCACGCCACTTACC
>JADBJO010003641.1:120000-122500 GCA_016801955.1 Conus betulinus | reverse complement strand
GCACGCAGCAGAGTTCGTGAGCTGAGCCTCTTTTTTTTTCGACTTTGCCGTTTTTTTTTTTTTTCCCACGCCGAATCGACACAGCGGTTTACTACTGTGACACAGAGGTATTTTTTCTCACTGTTTCATTGTCATTTTTTTGCAAGAATGACTACCGGCGTCAACCCCGTCTTTGTTAAAGTCAAAGACATCCCTGACTCGAGCAACAACCGACCAACCGTCTTAGAGATTTGCTTGGCAGGTGAGAAGTCAGTCGGTCAGGGGTCGATAGTCGGGGCGCAAACTGTCAACGGCCTCTGGAGGATTTATCCAGCATCGTCAGAGGCAAGAAATCAGCTCCTGACCCAGGGTATGAGGGTAAGAGGGACCATTTTACAACTGGCAAATACTAACCCTTTTATTCTAAAGAGTGACACTGGGGAGGAGAAGCCAACAACAAAAGTGTGGGTCGACAACGTGCCCATATCAGTGGCCGACTCAGAAATCGAACATTCCCTGGTGAAGGTAGGGTGTGAGTTGCGTTCCTCAGTTAAAACAGAGAGAGCGAGGGATGCAGATGGAAAACTTACCCGATTTTTGACGGGACGGAGATTCGTTTTCATCACCATCCCTGACGCGCCCCTGGAAAAGTTCATGAAAGTAAGTCTGTTCTGGGCTAAAATATATCATAAGGAACAAAAGCTGGCTCAAAAAAAAAACCCCTGATCTGTTCCAATTGCCTGGGACAGAACCACCATGCCTCGGTATGCGAAAAAGAGGTTGTCTGCCGCGAGTGCAGACAGTCCGGCCATAAGCGCGGGGGATCCTCTGTGCCAGTTTTCTGTTTCAGGGACTCCGGTCGAGGACAGAGAGGACACACCCGGAGTGGGTAACATCGTGCCAACGGACAGCGACCAGCCCGACGACAGCCACAAACGGGAGGACCGCGCAGCCAGAGGCAGGCCCAGCGAGCGTCAGGCCACGCTCTCTGCCTCCCTGCAGCTGGAGAGCCTGTCCCGGAGCAGGTCGGAGACCCCGAAACGCCGGCGATCCAAGGAGGGGTCCAGCCCAAAAGAGGTAGCGGGGAGGGGTAAGCACCCGAAAAAGGACAGTGGTAAATCCACCGTCAGGCTCCCCGCAGTACAAACGCTGAGGTAAGCGACCAGTGGGGGTAGACGCCCGGCTTCATAGGACAGACCTCATGGTTTCGGCCTCGCTTGGATTACGGACATTGAGTAAGGAATTCGGAAAATGTGTAGTAGTGTAATATCCGTATAATACTTCCAATGGACAAAATACGGATATGTTCTTTGAATGTAAGAGTCTGAGAAACAAATTTAAAAGAGCCGCTATTTTTCGTTATTTAAAAAGTAAATAAAATTGATATTGCCTGTTTACAGGAAGCCCATGTAACCGAGAATGATGCGTTGCTATGGGAAAAACAGTGGGGAGGGAATTGTTTTACAATGAGGGTACGAAAAGGAGTCAAGGTGAGATTATTCTAATAGCAAAAGATTTTGATGGTAACGTAGATGTTGAACTGGCTCTAGAGAGAATCTTAGTCGTTTCAGTCAAAAGTGAACTTTATGACTTTAAATTGGCAAATATATATGCTCCTAATAAAAATGAACGATAAATCAGCTTTCATGACAAAGTTACAGGAAACGTGTGCTGAATATAGTGAGCAAAATTTTTTGTTGCTTGGTGATTTTAATTGTGTTATGAAAAACAGTCTTGATATTATTACGGGTCAATGTCATCACGAGTCAGAAGTAAAAGAGTTAAATAATGCAGTAAGAAATTTGAATCTGACAGACATCTGGAGAGTTTTTTCATATTGAAGAAAAAGATTTCTCCTGGAGCAAGAATAACCCTTTCATTGCTCGGCGTTTGGACTACTGTTTTGTGTCAGAGGAAATGCTACCCTTGTGTTTCGTGTGTGAACTCACCACGGTCGCGCATTCAGATCACAAAGCTGTCATAACGGAGCTAAACAACGGTAATTTTGAAAGAGGTCCAGGATACTGGAGATTTAACAATAGTTTTTTTTAAAAGATACTAAGTTTGTGGCAAAGATGAACGATTTATTAGACAAGCATCTCAATAATTCTTCCGATGATGTGTCTTATATACGAAGGTGGGATCTATGTAAAGTTGAAATTCGTACTTTTTGTACTGAGTATGGAAAATTACTAGCATGCAAAAGAAGAAATCGTGAATATCGTCTGAACGCACAGCTAATGGAAAAAGAAAAGGCATTAGTCAGTAATCCCTCTGATGTAGGGGTGCAGAAACAGTATCTTAGTCTAAAACAAGAAATAGAGTTGTTGCAGGTTGAGAGAACGAGAGGAGCGCAAATTAGAGCAAGAGTTAAATGGATTGAAGAAGGTGAAAGGAATACAAAATATTTTTGCAATCTGGAAAAGGCTAGAGGAAAGAAGAAAGTAATAACGAGATTAACTAAAGATTCAGGTGAGATAATTACAGATCAGACAGAAATTTTTTGCAAGAACAAGTCTCA
>JADBJO010003641.1:110000-112500 GCA_016801955.1 Conus betulinus | reverse complement strand
CAATGATAATTATAGTCACAACAACAACAACGATAACAATGATAATAACAGTCATAATAATAATAATAATAACAATAATGATAACGATGATAATAATAATAATAATAATAATAATAATAATAATAAATAATAATAATAATATGCTGCTTCTGATGCTCCTGCTGATGACATTGATAATAACAATAATTGTTGTTATTGTCATAACCATGATTATTATCATCATCATTGGTACTAGTAGTAGTAGTAGTAGTAGTAGTAGTAGTAGTAGTAGTAGTAGTAGTAGTAGCAGCAGTAGAAGCAGCAGCGACAGCAGCAGTAGCAGCAGCAGCATTGGGGTTAGTAGTGGTAACAAACGTTTTTTCTTCTTTTTTTCTTTAGCAGCGATAGTTGTGATAACAGTAGCAGCAGCAGCAGTCGTAGTAACAGAAGTGGTAGTAGAAATAGTACCATTATCGTTATTGATACATCCTCCTCAGGGTCGTTATGTCTTCACACACCTGTGTCGGCTTCTCTCTCTGTTGGCAAGGCTAGGCTGAAACTACGGAACCGACAGTCACGAAGCTAATGAAAAAAAAAAAAAAAAGCCTGGGTGTGGCCCAAGAACGAATCCACTGATCTGTTGATGCAGATCCGTCATGCGTTGGCAGGATCCGTACAGCAAGGAGACACCAACAAAAAAAGAACAAACAAAAATCTGCAGAACTTGGCGAAAGCCTTTGCCGACGAAACTTGGCAAAAGGATCAAATGATGCCCAAGAAGGTATCCGTGATACTTGGGTGAATATCCAAGGCAGTGAGGATCGGTATCAAAGGGCGGATCCAGGATCCGTCGGACTTTGGCTGAAGTCTGCGCTCTCCCGATTGCTCTTTTAGTCCTTAGTGTTAACGATTGCTCTTTTAGTCCTCTGTGTTAACGATTGCTCTTTTAGTCCTCGGTGTTAACGATTGCTCTTTTAGCCCCCATGTTAACGAGTGCTCTTTTAGCCCCCAGTGTTAACAATTGCTCTTTTAGCCCTCGGTGTTAACGATTGCTCTTTTAGCCCCCAGTGTTAACGATTGCTCTTTCAGTCCTCAGTGTTAACGATTGCTCTTTTAGCCCCCAGTGTTAACGATTGCTCTTTCAGTCTCAGTGTTAACGATTGCTCTTTTAGCCCCCAGTGTTAACGATTGCTCTTTCAGTCCTCAGTGTTAACGATTGCTCTTTTAGTCCCCAGTGTTAACGATTGCTCTTTCAGTCCTCAGCGTTAACGATTGCTCTTTCAGTCCTCAGTGTTAACGACTGCTCTTTCAGTCCTCAGTGTTAACGATTGCTCTTTCAGTCCTCAGTGTTAACGACTGCTCTTGTAGTCCTCAGTGTTAACGACTGCTCTTTCAGTCCTCAGTGTTAACGATTGCTCTTTCAGTCCTCAGTGTTAACGATTGCTCTTTCAGTCCTCAGTGTTAACGATTGCTCTTTTAGTCCTTAGTGTTAACGATTGCTCTTTTAGTCCTCAGTGTTAAAGATTGCTCTTTTGGTCCTTACTGTTAACGATTGCTCTTTTAGTCCTTAATGTTACTGCCAAGTGGGCTAGAGAAAAAAAAGTTCGCGGGTTTTTTCGTCACAGATTTCCTTTGTTCGTTGTGTGTAGACTTTCTCTGTACCTAGCTATGGCCACGCGCGAATCTTCGTCCTGTAGGTCTACATTTCAGTTTATCTGCCGGATCTATCGCCATCGACGGTCATTCAGGAAGAGGAGGGAGGGGGACGGTGGAAAAACAAAAAGTCCTTTGGCGTAATGATGCTACACTGACTCAGAGTCAGTCATCGTTATCCTTCTGATATCAATGCTGTTAAACTTGCTATACACATTACTGAATATGACCTGCATCTATAGTTGTGAAAATCGAGTCACTTCGACTACTGGGCAAGGAGAAAAACTTCCCATCTGTGAATTCAAACCCAGTAGACAAGAAAGTTCTCACGAACAGCATGATTTCGCATACAACGCTGGAGGGAAGGTTTGTGTCCTTATGGACGACGGTAATGTTCTGTCTTGCAATTCGTCTTCAGATGTGCGTGGGTGTTGTTGCCGTCTTTGTTTATTTGTTGCTTTTGTTTTCAGTACTTAACGCGTAGTGCGTTTTCTCTTCTTCCGTTTAATCTGTTTTCTACAATATGCACGTTCGCCGAAACTCATGTAAACATGCATTAGCGTGTCTTTCATCTTCGGCTGTTCGTTTGTTTGCTTGTTTTTTCTTCCTGCCGTAGGAAAACTGTACGTAAGATTTAGTATTGCACACTTGAACAAAAGAAAGTGAAGGTGTGCGTCTGCCTGCGCGCATGCGTGCGTGTGAAAAAACGTTATGTAACCCTCAAAACGTCGGATCGGTTTGCGAAATCTCCCACAAAACATATGAATGACACAGATCAGAACAACATTCATGCAAACAAAAAAATGATGAAACAAATATGATATGAAATAAAGATAAGAACACAAAGTGAAAAACAACAACAAACAAT
>JADBJO010003641.1:87500-107500 GCA_016801955.1 Conus betulinus | reverse complement strand
CAAACCACAATCATCACGAGGCAACCCATCAGAGGAACCATGGCACAGCTTCCGAGTCACTCCGATGGTGTTCAGTACAGTATCTTCGAATCCAACGTCTGCAGGCTATCCCCCCGCCCCCCTGAGGGTGAGGGAGTGAGGGAGGTTGTGAAGTCACCCACCGTTCTGTATGACCAGACCTGGGAGTAAAGACAGAACAAACTCTCTCTCTCTCTCTCTCTCTCTCTCTCTCTCTCTCTCTCTCTCTAACATATGGGGTTTTAAACATTCTAAACATTCCACTCAATTCTCCATAAGCTGTTATGTCAAAATCATCCCCAGCTTTCTTTGCTGCGCGATGCCCAGGTGTTTCAATTTTGCCGACTTCCCCATCGTCTCTCTCTCTCTCTCTCTCTCTCTCTCTCTCTCTCTCTCTCTCTCTCTCTCTCTCTCTCTCTCTCTCTCCAGACTTCCTGATTTCCACTCTTAACACGTCTAGCTCTTTGGAAATGCCATAAAAATGCACCACAGCATCAAAAATAGTTAAAAGCCATATTGCGGCCTGATTTACGTGTTAATGACTTAGTGAAAAAAAGAGGGTGGGGGTGTGGTACGGAAGACGAGTTAGCATGGGGGTGGGGGGTGGGGACCCGTCAAAGATCTGCTTTCTTACATGAGCGTGGGCTCCACCTTGACACAGCGGTACAAAAGAAAGGAAAAGAAAAAGAAAAATGAGGTGGGGGGGGGGGGGGGGGATGAAAGCGGTTTTCCGGTGATATACATATGGATTTTTGCCCGAAGCAAGCTGCACAGGCGTTAGCTCGACAATAAACCAGCACAGGGCAGGAACTCGGGGGCTTTGGTTTCATATAAAACAAGGATAAAAACTCCACGGAACTCGGATGGAAGAAAAGCAACACCTTGTAGTGACTGCGCCCTTTTCGCTTCTCACGCAGATGATCAAGAGGCCTCACAAGATCTAACGCCTTTGATGATGACACAAAACCTCGACAAACTTGTTTGGGAGACGGAATGGTTGGAAGCATGCGGGAGGCCAATTATCAGTACAGGTCGGCGATCATAGAAGTCTTCCTCCCGCCCCCCCCCCCCCTCCAGCTCCAGCCCCCCCCCCCCCCCCCCCCCCCCCCGAGTCTGTCGGAGCCTCGTTGGTCGCACGTATAAAGCACTGTTCTCTCAGTCCGAGAGTCCTAGGTTTGATCCTCCCTCAGACAGATACGGCAGAGGAGATCTTCTCTCTTGTCCTGTACTTTGTCTGTGCCCTCGGCGGTGACTAACCCCCTCTCTTTCTACATCTCTTTGAGGTTAAAAGTCTGCGGCAGCTCCATCCCCTTCCAATTTTTGTTTTTTGCCTGAGACTTAGGTCTCCTCGGTGAAAAGAATGCAGCAAAAAACAACACATGACGGCAACAACAGCAGCAACAAGAACAAGAACAACGGCGACAACAGCAACAACAACAAACAAAACTACCTTTAATATACACCAAAATCATGTTTGGACATCCTCCCCGAAAACAGAATACGACAAGCCTAAAGTGTCATTATCAAAACCGTTCCTCTGTACGGGAAAAAAGGTGGACGGACGGATGGTGTTTGCAGTGGATATCTTCCCTCTGCGGTGTCATGGCGATTGAATTTGCAGACCACCTCGCTAAACTATCAATGAACGGCCAGAAACACTATGTCAGCCCTCATGAACAGAAGGTCTTGATCAAAAGCATCAGGACACAGTGGACGAAAAGGGACGCTATACGTCCCCCAGGTAAAGCAGACCAGGTCTTCATCTTCAGGGTTCGCCCAGGACATATAAGGCTTATCACTACATGTGCCGTAAGCTGGAGATTGCCCCTAACCCTCACTGCCGGAGCAAGTAGGTGGAGCGGACGGTTCATTCCGTCCTGCAGGACCGCCTCATGCTGACCTAAGAGCGAGAACTTGATCAGATGAGGCGATGATGCGGAGGAAACTGTGAGGATGCCTGGTGAAGCATCAGAGGCGTCCTAAGGTCATCTTAAAGGCGGGGCTACGAGTGTGCAAACTAGGCGAAGAAGATGAAGAAGAAGAAATAGCGACCTAGGCTAAATTCGCATCCATGGTCAACCATGATGGTCAGGTTAAAGAAGGTGGAGGATGAAGAAGCTTTTATCAAACTTCAGATGCGTGAAGTGCAATCCAGGGACACTAGAGACACAGCGAGCATCTCTCTCTCTCTCTCTCTCTCTCTCTCTCTCTCTCTCTCTCTCTCTCTCTCTCTCTCTCTCTCTCTCTCTCTCTCTCTCTCTCTTTCTCTCATATTTTGTCCTCTCTCCTGTAGATGCCAAAATGGCCTCTTTAGATGCAAACGTTTCACACCACTTTATTACTTTCGTTTCCAGCTGTACAATCTCCCAGACCACTGCAAATTTAGAGTGGCTGGATTTCAGTCCTGTTCTCCATATTTAGAGATCTTCCGCATCATGGTCTAATTTGTTTAACCCTTGTTTTACCTTTTCAAAATCCGGTCTATCACTTTATTTGTCATTATCACAGGAATTGAAACAAGATCTGTGTTCACTTTCACAAGAACATGTGTCATTGCAAATCCGAAAGATCGCATCAGAAAAATCAAGTGACTTATTAAAAATGTTTTGATGACCTCAATCTTCCCTTGTGTTCTTAGATTAATCTTTTCACTGAATTTTGAAATTGTAGTGAGTAAGTTCTTCAGCCTAATAAGTAATCAACCTGGGTTAACTATGGTCGTTGAAAGAGCCAGAGAGGGAGGGAGGGAGAGGAGGAGGAGGAAGAGGAGGAGAAGAAGAAGAAGAGAAGATGAATAGGAGGAGGAGGCAGAAGAAGAAAAAGAAAAGAAGAAGGAGAGGAGGAGGAAGAAAGTAGTAGTAGTACTAGTAGTATTTGTATTTAGTAGTAGTAGAAGCAAAGAAAAAAAGATAGACAGACACACAGAGAGATAGACAGGACAAAAGAAAGAAGGAAGGAAGGAAAGAAAGAAAGAAAAGAAAGAAGGCATAAGAGCCAACAAGAATACAACTTCTTTTGTTCTAATTTACAGCAATATTTATTTTCCATTCCCAGCACGGAACTGACCACACAACGCCCTGCATGTCAAGTCTTCACCACACTAGACAAGACAGCCCCCACCAGGAGATGGAGAGTGTGGAGGGAAGGGAGGAGATGGAAGAGAAGGGGAGGGGTACTCTCAACGCAAGAAAAAGGGACAATATATCCAATATCCTCTGTGTGAAAGGAAGACGGGGAGGAGGAGCCCAAAGGTGGTACACGCCTAATAGAGGGATGAAAAAGATCGTGTCCTTCCTCCAAGGTAAGCAGCGACATTTCACCTGTAATCCAAGAAGCCCCCTAGAAAGGACGAACCATCAGCCATGCATTGTAGGAGAGTTCTTGTTCAGGTGTAGAAAGTATGCAAAGCGACAGCCTGAAAATCACCTAAGGTCCTCCTGTCTTCCAAAACACAGAGACACATGCTGGGGTGTGAAAAGACAGGGGGGATCTTATGTTGCTACTCGTTGGTAGAAGCAGGCCACTTCTGGTCTAAACGGGATAGCAGAAAACGAAACACACACACACACACACACACACACACACACACACACACACTCACACACACTCACACGCGCGTGCGCGCACACACACACACACACACACACACACATGTGCACACACACACACACACACACACACACACACACACACTGTCTTTAACTCACAAAGCGTTGAAGAAATTCTCCCCCCCCCCTCCCCCTCCTGAAAGGTTCTGTTGGGGGGGGGGGGGGGGGGATGACAGGAGAGGGATTACAGTGATATGACCCCCGACAGTGGGAGAGGGAAAGATGGAGGGGTGGGGGGTGAACGAGACAGCGATGTGAATAATCGTGAGCGACAGGAACCACCAAGACAGAAACGGTTGAAATGAACCCCCATATACCTTTTCTTCCCTGCGGCGGTGTCACTCTCCAGCCAGGTTCTCTATGGAGGAAGGTGGGACTGCTTTTCAATCGAGATAAGCCGATCTGAACGGACGAAGAAGCGTTGGGGTGTCTGTGCGCACATGCATGTCAGCTTATTACGATGCACTAGTCAAGTACATGGTAGTGGAAAATCGGGCTACCTCTGACCCAAGTTTTACTACTTTCATTTTATGAAACCACATGGACACCGTACTCTTTGGCCTGAGAGGTGTGGAGCAGAGGTAGGGGAGGAGGGGGATGAAGAGGGCTGGGTGAGGAGAATGGGGGGGGGGTGCTACAGCTGGGGGGCGGGGGGGACGAGTGGGGAAAAGATGGTGGTTGGGTCTATGCAACAGGTGAAATGAACTGTTGATCAGTACTAAGAGAGTTTATCAAATTCGCCAAATCGCGTAGCCTGACTTCTGTATTAATACATGTAATCTATCTGTCTGACTGTCCATCTGTCTGTCTGTCTGTCTGTTGATCAGTACTAAGAAAGTCTATCAAATTCGCTGAAACCCATAGCACAGTATTTCTATTTATACATGTAATCTGTCTGTCTATCTGTCTGTTGGTTGATCATTACTAAGAAAGTTTATGAATTTACTGTATCATTGCATGTAAGGTGGCTGGCTGGCTGGTTGGCCGGCCATGTACTTTTCTATCCCATCCATTCATCTTCTATCTATCTATCCATCTATCTATCCATCTATCTATCCATCTATCCATCCATCTATCTATCTATCTATCTATCTATCTATCCTTTTTTCTTTTTTTCCAGGGAATCGACGCAAGATTTATGTTGAATTTTACAAGAATTTTTCTTAATCTGAAAGATGGCATCATAAAAAAGCTGACTTATCAGAAATGTTTCGATACCATCAGTCTTCCCTATATACTTGTCTCTGTTTTCACTCCATTTCTCTATCAGCTTTAATGAACAAGTTTTTCCGCCTACCTCAGCAGCTGTCATAGCCTCTCTGGCAATTCTGCAAATGGTTTTGAGAGACAGAAGAAGAAGAAGAAAGAAGAAGAAGGAGGAGGAGGAGAGGAGGAGGAGGAGGAGAAGAAGATGAAGAAAGAAGAAACACAGGACGAAAAAGAAGGAAAAAAAAAAGAAAGACAGACAGACAGAAAGGAAGAAAATCACAAAGGGCTAAGTAGACTCGATCCTTTCTTTCTTTTTTTCTTTATAATTTACACGAATATTTATGTTCCATTCCCGGCAGGGAACTCTCCCACTGGGAGTCTGACCACACGACACCCTACCTGTCAAGTCTTCACCACACCAGACAAGACAGCCCCACCAGTGAGTGGAAAGGGTGGGGCAAGGTAGAGGAGGAAAGAGAGTACTCTCAGCGCAAGAAAACAGGACAATATATCTAATATCCTTTGTGTGAAAGGGTGGGGGTAGGAGGAGCTGACAAGGTGTTACACGCCAAAAAGGGTGAAGGAAAAGAGTCTACCCTTCCCCCCCAAGGTAAACGACAGTTTTTCTGTATTCCGAGAAGCCCTCAGAAAGGACATCAGCCATGCATCTCTTGAAGAATTCAGGAGTGAAACTAGTTTGCGCGTGGGATGCAAAGTGACAGCCTGAAAAACACCCAAGGTCCTCCTGCCTTCTGAAAGATGGAGACACACACACTGAGGTTGAAAGGACAGGTGGGACCATATGATACTCCTCGCAGGTAGAAGCAGGACAAGTCTTATCTAAAGGGCAAGAGTATGAAAAGAAAAAATACTAGCGTCTTTCATTCATGAGGTGTTGAAGAATTTCTCCTCTTCTGAACTGTTCACTTGAGGTGACAGGAAAGAAAATAAACTGATATGACCCCCAACAGCGGAACAGGGGAGGATAGGGAGGACGAGACAGCGATGTGAATAATAGTGAACAGCAAGGAACCACCAACACAGGAACGGTTGAAAGGAACCCTATTCCCTTTCCTTTCTCTGCTGCACTGTCACTCTCCAACCGTGTTCTCTGTGCGGGAAGGTGGAAGACTGCTTTTCAAGTGGAAGAGGGCTGATTTAAATAGTTGAAGAAGTGTCAGCGCGCGAATGCGTGTCAGCTCGTTACGATGCAATAGTCAAGTACATGTTAGGGGGAAATGGGGCTAACTCTGGCTCAGTTTAAACATTTTCATTCTGTGACACCAGATGGATACCATACTCTTTGGCCTGAAAGGCACAGTACAGAGCTGGGGGAGGGGGGGGGAGAAGAGGAATGGGTGAGGAGGATAGGGGCTAGGGCTGGGGTGGGGGGGAATGAGTCGGGGAAAGGGGGTGGGTGGACCCATGCAACAAGAGAAATGAAGAATTGAAAATCAGCTGAATCGCACAGGCTGACAATTGTATTAATATAATCTGTCCGTCTGTCTGTCTGTCTGTTGGTTGATCAGAACTACGAAAGTCTATCAAATTTGCTGAATCACGTAGCTTAACATTTGTATCAATACATGTAATCTGGCTGGCTGGCTGGCTGGTGGCTGACTGGCTAGTTGGATGGCTGGTTGGCTGGCTGGCTGTTTGCCTACTACTTACCTACCTATCGGTTTGTCGTTCGTTCAGTCGGTTGCTCTTTCTTTCTTTTCTTTCTTTCTTTCTTTCTTCTCATCAATGAAAGAGACAGTGATAAACAATAAAGACAGAGCATAAATAACTTACACTCTGATTCAGTTTCTCTCCATGCAGAATCCATGTCATCTTCGGCACACACACAAGATAAACGTGGTCTTTCAAGGCCTTGGCGCCAAAAAGGAAATCTTTTCTAGTGATAACCACCATCGACTGTTGCCCACGTACCCTAAAATAGTATTGTCCTCTGTTTGATCCTGTGGGTGGGGATGAGGTCAGAGTGATGATAGTGTTGGCTGGGGAGTGCCGGAATATAGGTAGGGAAAGGGGGTTGGTGGACCCATGCAAAACGTGAAATGAACTGTTGATCAGCACCAATGAAGTTAATCAAATTCGCCACACCGCCGCATAATCTGACATTGGCATTAAGACATGTACGTGAGTGTCTGTCTGTCTGTTGGTCTGTCTGTTGGTCAGTCTGCAAGTCTATTCATCCACCCATCCGTCCATCTATCTATCTATCTATCTATCTATCTATCTATCTATCTGTCTGTCTGTCTGTCTATCTATCCACCTATCTGTCTGTCTGTCTGTCTGTCTGTCTATCTATCTATCAATAAAAGAGACAGTGATGAACAATAAAGTCAAGAGTGTAAACAACGTGGTGTCTGCATCAGTTCCTTCCGATGTAAAAGCCATGTCATCTTCGGCACGCACAAGATAAATGTTGTCTTTCAAGGTCCAGAGGCAAACACACACACACACACACACACACACACACACACACACACACACACACACACACACACAGAGAGAGAGAGAGAGAGAGAGAGAGAGAGAGAGAGAGAGAGAGAGAGAGAGAGAGAGAGAAATCTTTTCTGGTGTTAAACCGCCATTATTTTTATTCCTTTATTTATTCATTTATTTATTTATTCATTTATGTATTCATCTATTTACTTACTCATTCATTTATTTACTTATTTGTTCATCTGTCTATTTGTTTATTGACTGTCCCCATGAACCCTAACTGGAACTATCCTCTGATTCGTCCCCTGATTAGTGCGCAGTTGATTATCAACACACAGCAGAAACTATATAAGCTCTACTGCAACACAAATCAAATGTACATCTTGGCAGAACAAAATGTATTAGTTACAGCTTTCCAGGTATCACTGAATAGGAAAGGTCGTAAATCTGCGTTCAACGTTTTCAGCACTGTTTTCAACGTCGGCATAGTGACATTTTTTTACTGATTTTGATTGGTTACAATTTTCGCTTCATGCGTCGATGGAAGAGATGATTGTTACAATTATTGCTTCATACATCGATAAAAGACATAGTGAACCACATTTCATGGAAGGAATTATCATATGTTGACTTAGATCTTTTTTGTAGTTGACACCTTTTAATGTAGTGTCTGCCAAGCAGAGGAGTAGTTGAGACAAACGTTCCTAAAAATGCAACAAAGATTGATCATACATGATCATATCTTTTCAAATGTAGCGAAGTACTAGTTTTTGCATGACTTTTGAATTAAGCTAATCTGTTTATCTCAACTGCACGTAATCAACGCAATCTGTTAATGCAGTAATTGTAACCCCCTAGCCAACACGGCGTATTTGCTATCGGCAATAAAAGCTCTCTCTCTCTCTCTCTCTCTCTCTCTCTCTCTCTCTCTCTCTCTCTCTCTCTCCATTTTTAATCTATCCTCACTTCCCTATCTTTCAAACACAATCATTCTTATACAGACCGCGATCTAGATAGCAATGTCTTGTGCATTCTGTGAAGTCTGTTGCTTCTAATGTCGAAAGATGACATTTCTTGTGGAAAATCAGCTTGTCCGGTTTGTATTGTATATAAAGTATGCATTACTTTGGACTTTATCTTTTGCGTTTATTGATATGTTAGCAATTTTTTTTTCTCTTTTGCGTTTATTGATATGTTAGCAAACTTTTTTTTTAACCTACTACCTTGCCAGTCACATCCTACACACCCTTCCCCATCCCAAACGCTAAATCAAAACGGACAATCTGTTGCAACGTCCGCAGGCTACACCCTGCTCACTACCCCCCCCCCCCCCCTCTCTCTCTCTCTCTCTCTCTCTCTCTCTCTCCTCTCTCCCGCCCACCCTCACTCTCTCTCGTGCTGTCTCTCACTTATCTAATAATAAAAGGTCTGATGTATTGAGTTTGTATGTTCTAAACATCTAGACATTCCACTCAATTCTCCATACAACTGTCATGTCCCTCAATTTCTAAACTGTCTTGTTAAAATCATCCCTGGCTTTTTTTTCACCATGCGATGCCCAGTGTGGGCCTAAAGTTTGCCGACTTTCCCAAGTTCCATCTCTCTCTCTCTCTCTCTCTCTCTCTCTCTCCTCTCTCTCCCATCTCTCTCTCTCTCTCTCTCTCTCTCTCTCTCTCCTCTCTCTCTCTCTGGTCTGATGTATTGAGTTTGTATGTTCTAAACATTCTAGACATTCCACTCAATTCTCCATAAACTGTCTTGTTAAAATCATCCCTGGCTTTTTCACCATGCGATGCCCAGGTGTTTCAAGTTTGCCGACTTTCCCAGCATCCACTCTCTCTCTCTCTCTCTCTCTCTCTCTCTCTCTCTCTCTCTCTCTCTCTCTCTCTCTCTCTCTCTCTCTCTCTCTCTCTCTCTCCAGCCTTCCTGATTTCCACTTTTCACACGTCTCGCTCTTTGGAACCGCGGTAAAGATGCACCACAGCATCAAAAATAGTTAACGGCCTTATCGCAGCCTGGTTTAACATGTTTATGACGTAATGGAAAAAAAGAGGAAGGTGAGGGGGGGGAAGGGGGGGAGAGGGGCGTTAAAAGTTTGCTTTCTTACAAGAGTGCTGACTGCATCTTGATGAAGAAGCGATAAATTAAAAAAATGGAAGAAATGAAAAGTATGGAAAGCAGTGTTATGGTATATAAATATGACTTTTCCGCCAGAGCCAAACTGCACAGATGTTGGCCAGACAATATTCCAACATAGAGCAGGAACTAGGGGGCGTTGGTTTCATATGAAATAACAATGCAACACCTTGAGACCCCAGAAGGAAGAAAAGCAAAATCTTGCAGTAACTGCACCTTTTTTGGTGTCTCGCGCTGATGCTCAAGAGGCATCACATGAACTAACGCCTTTGATGAAGACACAAAATCCCGACAAACTTCTGTTACGGAGACGGACTGCTTGGAAGCGTGTTGGAAGCCGATTATCAGTTCAGGCCGGCGATCACACATTTTTTTTTTTATATTTGATTTTCAGACTTGTTGGTCACATGGATAAGGCAGTGTTCTTTCATATCCGAGTGTCCTAAGTTTGATCCCTTCCTGAGACAGTTTGCTGCAGCTCCATCCCCTTCGAAGTTCTTTAGTTGAGAGACTGAGGTCTCCTCTGTGAGTGTGCACATGCTAAAACAGCAACAATAACAACAACAAAAACAACAATACTGACACTAACACCACTAACACAAACCTCTTGCAACCTTTGGCCATGTCCAAGCAGAGTGACTGAAACAGACATGGACACGCGCGACTACCTTACGTGCACACGAATATTGTGTTTGGACATCATCCCCGAAAACAGGCTATGACAACCTTGAATTATTGATATCAAAACAGTTCACTCTCTGGAAGTCAGATGAACAGAGGGATGGTGGTGCTGCAGTGGATACTTTCCCCCGCTGTAGAATCATAGACCATGGATTTACAACCAGTTTGCTAAGCTAGTTACAAAATGTTAACCCTAACATGACGTAGTGTTTGGGGCTGGTCATCTGCTGTTCATAAGCAGAGGGTCTTGATCAGAAACATCAGGAGAAAAATAAAGGGCAGAAGTCGATATATACATCCCCTGGATACAGCAGATGAGGTCATCTTCGAAGCAGATGAGGTCATCTTCGGGGTCTCCCAAGACATTTGTGTTGCAAGCTGATTGACCCTGAGCCTCATTTCCTGTGCAAGCTGGGTTCGAAACACCCTCTGGGTCCGCACCTAGAGGACCTGAGAGCACAAACCTGGACAGGTGAGGCGACGATGTGAAGGAAGTCTCCGGGATGCCTGGTGAAGCTTTGCAGACTACCTAAGATCAACTCAAAGACGGGACTACGAGTGTAACACGAACGAGAAGTGAAGAACAAAACGGTGACCTAGGTCAAATTCACACCCGTGGCGCCCCTCGGAGGTCAAGTTGTGGAACGCGGAAAATAGAGAAGCTTCTCTTATACCTTACATGAGGGCTATGTTTGACAAGCACATGAGTATGATGGTTACTATGGTCATGGCCACTCTCTCTCTCTCTCTCTCTCTCTCTCTCTCTCTCTCTCTCTCTCTCTCTCTCTCTCTCTGTGTGTGTGTGTGTGTGTGTGTGTGTGTGTGTGTGTGGTGTGTGTGTGTGTGTTGTGTCTGTCTGTCTGTCTGTCTGTCTGTCTGTCTCTCTCTCTGTCTCTCTGTGTGTGTGTGTGTGTGTGTGTGTGTGTGTGTGTGTGTGTGTGTGTGTGTGTGTGTGTGTGTGTGTGTGCGTGTGTTCGTATGTCTCACTCACTCTTTCGTGTTTTCGAGTTCTCTTTTATCCTCTTCCTTTCTTCACCTGTTTGTCCTCTCCTGTAAATGCCAAAAGTGCGCTGCACATTTCTGTCTTAACACTTTTCCGGCTGTACCATCTTCCCAACCATAATAAAAGTTAAAATGTCTCGATTACAATCTTGTCCTCCATGTTTACAGCTCTCTCTCTCTCTCTGTGGATTACTGTTTTTTTGCCTTATGTTTCACCTTTCCATATCTAGTTTATTGCTGCAGTTGTCTTTGCCACAGAAGTTGATACATGATTTGTATTGACTTTGGCGAGAGACATGTTCTGGAAGTCCAAAAGATCGTAAAAATACACTGCCTTATCAGCAATGTTTCAATGCCCCCAGTCTTCCCTTGTATACCTCTATCTTTTTCGCTCTATTTTATTATTATTATTATTATTATCATCATCATCATTACTATTATTATTATTGTCATCATCATCATCATACTGAGCATATTTTCCGTCTACGTTCCCAGCTGTCATCAACATCTCTGGCAATTCTGCAAAATGCAAGTAAATTCATACAAACCAGTTAACAACTTCAGTTAACTATGGTCCCTGACGGAGGCAGAGAAGAGAAAGGAGGAGGAGGAGAGGAGGAAGAAGAGAAGAAGATGAAGAAGAAGAAGAAGGAGAAGAAGAAGAAGGAGGAGGAGGAGGAGGAAGAGGAGAAAGAAACAAAGAGATATGAAAAGAAACAAAGAAAAAGAAAAGAAACGTATGACAGAAGAAAGAAGAAGAAAAGAAGAAACGAAGGAAAGAAACAAACAAACAAGGTAAAAAGAAAGAAAGACAGAAGAAGAAGAAGAGAAGCAGAAGAAGAAGAAGAAAAGAAGAAGAAGAAGAAGAACCAGAAGAAGAAAAGAAAGGAAACAAAGGAAGCAAGACAGAAAAAAAGAGAAAGACAGGAAGGAAGGAAGGAAGGAAGGAAGGAAGGAAGACGGAATGGAAGAACGAAAGAAAGAAAGAAGAAACAACAGAAAGAAGAAAGAAAGAAAAAAAAGACAGGCAGACAGACAGAGAGGGAAAAAAATCAAAGAAAAAAGGAAGAAAGAAAGAAATAACAAATAGCTGACTAATGTAGACCTGTCTTGTTCTAATTTACAGTAATATTTATTTTCCATTCCCAGCACGGAACTCCCCCCCAGGAGTCTGACCACACAACACCCTGCACGTCAAGTCCTCACCACACCAGACAAGACAGCCCCCACCAGGAGGTGGAGAGGTGGGGGGCAAGGGAGAAAGGGGGAAGCGAAGGGGGAAGCATCAACGCAACAATGTGGGACAATATATCTTAAATCTTCCGCGTGAAAGGAAGAAGTGGAGTAGGGGACAAGAAGGGGGTACACGCCGAAAAGGGGGAAGAAAAGGATCCTTCCCTTACCCTGAAAGTGACTGCTACACCTGTATTCCAAGAAGCACACACACACACACACACACACACACACACACACACACACACACACACACACACACACGCACACACACACACACACACACACACACACACACACACACAAACACACACACACACACACACACACACACACACACACAAAACCCCAAAAGGACGATCGTTAGCCATGCGTTGTTGGAGAGTTCTGGAGCGAAACTAGATTGTGTGTGGGATGCAAAGTGACATCCCTAAAAAAACACCTGATTCCTCCTGTCAGCTGAAACATGGAGACACACGCAGGAGGCTGAAAAGACGGGAAGGATCATATGTTGCTCCTCACGGGTAGGTAGAAACGGACCAATTCTCGTCTAATGTGCGGGAGCATAAAGAGAGAGAAATCAACACCGTCTTTCACCCACGAGGCGTTGAACAATTTCATCCCCCCCCCCCCCCCCCCCCCCCCCCCCCTCCGAACTGTTTCACTGGGGTTTGACAGGAGAGGGATTGCAATGATATGCCCCCTAACAGTGGGATGGGGTAGGATAGGAAGGACGAGATAGCAGTGTGAATAATCGTGAACGAAAGGGAACCTCCGAGACAATTGAAATGAACCCCTTTCCTTTCCTTCTCTGCTGTGCTGTCACTCTACTAGCCGTGGTCTCTGCAGGGGAAGTTGGAAGACTGCTTTCAGTTAGGGAGACCAACTGGAACAGATGAACAAGGATCAGGGAGTGTGTGAGCACATGTGTGTCAGCTTATTAAGATTCACTGGTCAAGTACATGATGGTAGGGAAAAATTGGGGCTAACTCTGGCTCAGTTTTATCATTTTCATTTCATAAGACCATTTGGACTCGATAGCATTGGCCTGAGAGGCGTGCAGTGTGGGGGCAGGGAGCTTGGGGTAAGGAGGGTGGAGGATGGAGCTGGGGGTGGAGGGATGGGTTGAGAAAGGAAGTGGAGGTTGGGGTGGGAACCCATGCAACAGGTGAAATGCATTTTTGATCAGTACTAAGAGAGTTAAGAAAATTCACTGAATCATTTATTCTGACAATCGCATTATGATCAGACCAACCAACTGACTGACCGACTGACCAATCAATCTGTCTGTCTGTCTGTCTATCTATCTTTCATCAATAAAAAGGATAAAGATGAACAATAAAGTCAGAGTGTAAACAACATAGTCTCGATTTGGCTTCCTTCCATGTAGAAACCATGTCATCTCAGTACATATGAGGCAAAGTTGTCTTTTACAGTGTAAGAGTCAAAAAGGAAATCTTTTCTAGCAATGAACTGCCACCATTATAATCATCATTATCATTATTATCATTTGTCCCCCATGCACACTAAATGTCGTCAACCTCTGGCAATTCTGAGTTAACTATGGTCCCTGATGTAGGTGAGAGAGAGGGAGGGGGGGGAGATGGGAGAATGAAGGAAAGATGCAAAGAAACGAAGAAAGAAGAAGAAGAAGAAAAAAGGAGGGAAGAAAGAAAGAAAAAGTAAATTAGCAAGAAAAAAAAAAGAAAGAAAGCAAACAGAGAGGTGAACAAACAGAAGAGGCAGGCAGATTGAAAGAAAGAAAAAAAAGAAAATGAATGAATGAAGAATGAAAGAAGAAAGAAAGAAACACAAAACAAATAAAGAAAAAAGAAAGAAAGGAAGGAAGGAAGGAAGAAAAGTTAAAGATGGCTAACTAGATGAGACTTTTCTTGGTTCCTTCTTCAAATATTTATTTTCCATTCCCAGCACCGAAGTCTCCCAGCAGAAGTCTGACCACACAACGCCCTGCATGCATGTCAAATCCTCACCACACCAGACAAGGCAGTCCCACCAGGAGGTGGAGAGGGTGGGGCAAGGAAGAGAGAGGGGGATTGAAGGGGGAAGCATCAATGCTAGAAAATGGGACATATATATATCGCATATCCTCCACTTGGAAGGAAGTGTGTGTGTGTGTGTGTGTGGGGGGGGGGGGGGGGGGGGGGGGGGAGGACGGGGTATACGCTGAAAAGCTAGAAGAAAGAAAAGGATTTTCTACCTTCCCCAGAAGTAAGTGACGCTTTCACCTGCATTCCAAGAAGCCCCCCCCCCCCCCCCTCCTGCTCCCCTCCCCCTCCTCATCCGCCAGAGAGGACGACCGTCAGCCCTGCATTGTTAGAGAGTTCTGGAGTGAAAACTAGTTCGCGCGTGGCACGCAAGGAGACAGCCTGAAAAACACCTGAGGTCCTCCTGTCATCTGAAACATGGAGACACATGCAGGAGGCTGAAAAGACGGTGGGATCATATGTTGCCCTCACGGGTGGAAACGGACTGATTCTCATCTAAAGCGCGGGAGCATAGAGAGAAAGAAATTAACACCGGCTTTTTACTCACGAGGCGTTTGAACAATTTCTTCTCCCTCCCAAAAGGCTCGCTGGGGGGTGACAGGAGAAGTATTAAACTGATATGGCCCTCCCCCACCCCCCACTATCCAACAGCGGGACAGGGAGGACGAGACTGCGATGTGAATAATGCTGAACGACAAAGAACCACCGAGACAGACACGGTTGATTGAAGACCCCGTCCGTTTCTTTCACAGCTTCGCTGTCACACTCCAACTGTGTTCCCTGTGGGGAAAGTTGGAAAAGACAGCTGTCATTACGGGGGCCGATGTGAATAGACGAAAGGGTATGGAATTTGCGCGTGCATCCATGTCAGCTTATTTCGAAGCACTAACCTAGGAGATGATACGGGAAAATGGGGTTAACCCTGGGTCAGTTTTCATCATTTATTAGTTTATGACCACATGGACATCACATTCTTGGGCCTGTGGAACGTGGAGTGAACTGGGGAGAGGAGGATGGGGGCTGGGGGTGGAGGTTGAGGGACGGGTGGGGAATTGGAATGGGGAACCTATGCAACAGGCGAAATGAATTGTTGATCAGTACCAAGAAAGTTCAGAATCGCTTAGCCATTTGTATTTATTCATGTCATCGATCGATCGATCTACCACGTTTGGCATTCGCTGTACAAAGCCACTTTTGCCGCGAGCGTTTGGAATGTTCTGTAGCTGCCGTTTGAAGTTGTTTAAGAGAGAGAGAGAGAGAGAGAGAGAGAGAGAGAGAGAGAGAGAGAGACAGACAGACAGACAGACAGACAGACAGAGATGGAAATGATTTAAGTCATATTCTGTTTTTCATGTGTGTATGTGCCTTTTCGATTTCATTCACAGTCTTTATTTTTCAGCTACTATAAATCAGCATATAACTAATCATTCTAAGATCCGTTCTGATCACATTATCTTCTTTTCATGTGGTTCAAGAAAGGAAAAAAAAGAGTGTCAGTTGATAGCACGCGAATTATTGCTTTCTTTGTTCCTTTTTTTTTTTTTTTTTTTTTTTTTTTTTTTTTTGCGCTTATGCGCTTTGAAATGACTATGCATAGTATTCTTCTATAACTTTATCGTTGCGTTTTGTCGGGAATTTCGCAGCAGATCGGTCGAGGAATGAACGGCGTTCCGCTAAACCAGATCAATATGTTGCTTGCCTTGGTCTCCACTCTGTTCTTGAAACATGGTTATTTCAGTGCGGAAGATACTGAGATCTGAGAGAGAGAGAGAGAGAGAGAGAGAGAGAGAGAGAGAGAGAGAACACGCACACACCCCCACACACATGTGCGCGCATGCGTACTTAAACACACACACACACACACACACACACACACACACACACACACACACACACAAATTATAGACTCTCTCCTCCCCTTCCCCTTCCTCACACACACACACACACACACACGCACGCACGCACGCACGCACGCACACACACACACACACACACACACACACACATTTTTCACACACACAAACAAAAACTGGCATACAACCAGCCGCTGCCTTCTGTTGGCCCTCCCTATCCGTTGGCCTTTCACATGGAAATCTGGTTATCTAGGATCCGATTCCCACAAACGATTCATTCTCTTTTGTCAAAGGAGGGTGGGTGGGGAGCGAGGAAAAGGAGAGGGAGATGAGGGGGGGGGGGGGGGGGGGAGGGGGGATCACACGACGCGCGAGACGCCAGAAACCGAATTGTTCAATTTGCCGTACGGACGAGAAATTATGTAACCGGCACGTAGGGGCGTCGGCTTCTAATTTCCGCTTTGTGCTGTCACTTTTTGTCTCCGCTCGAGAGCCGATAGTGTTTTCCGGTGTCTTTCTCCTGCGGCTCAGGTGGGTGCGATTGTTATGCGCTTGTGTGTGGTAATCATCATTCCATGTTAACGCTGGCTAACCAGTGTCAGTTGTGCTTCTCGTTTGTTGCTCTCACCCTGTTATTTGGAACGATCCGACTGGTCTCTGCTTTCCCCTGATCCGGTTTTGAATCAACGACACTGAAAAGGATATTATCAAGCACAAGCTCGTGTATCAATGCACAAGCACCTGTGAAATTCTCTCTCTCTCTCTCTCCTCTCTCTCTCTCTCTCTCTCTCTCTCTCTCTCTCTCTCTCTCTCTCTCTCTCTCTCTAAGAGAGAGAGAGAGAGAGAAGCATGTCAACGATTGTATGCACTCATTTGCACACAAACATTGTATCCACACCCATTTATAGCCCTACCCAGGCGTACGCGTGTGTGTGTGTGTGTGTGTGTGTGTGTGTGTGTGTGTGTGTGTGTGTGTGTACTTTCCTAATCCCTCCTACACACACACACACACACACACACACACACACACACACACACACATGCATACAGGCGCGCGTGTGCACGCGCGAGCGATGTTTCTATTTCTGATCGCCATCAGATGCTGCCAGCAGAGGGTACAATACTGAGAACTTTAACAACCTCCTCCGTATCCCACTCCCCAGCCTCCTTTCCTTACCTTAAACAAGCATTTGCCAAGTCATTTTGACACTGACAGATGAACTGTTTATATATGCCCTTGCTTTTTCCCTCCTCCTGTATTTTGTTTTTTTGAATATTGTGAGATGTTTATCATTGAAAAGATCCTTCCGATCCAGCAAATCAATGAGAAGCGTAGAGTATACCAAAAGCGACTGGCACCAGTCTCTCTCTCTCTCTCTCTCTCTCTCTCTCTCTCTCTCTCTCTCTCTCTCTCTCTCTCTCTCTCAAGGGAAACCATCGATTAATATGAATTACTGCATGGCATCACCTGGCCTCGTTCACCAAGAGCTCAAGCAGCCACGCGTGGAAGAGGCTATCCCCATACATGTGTCTGCCTTAACATATTGTGCTGCTAGGTGATAATGATGATGATGATGATGATGATGATGGTGATGATGATGATGACGACGACGACGACGACGATAATTATGCTGATGATGACGATTATAGCTTTTGATGACACATAGATATGCATGAAATCCATGCTCACCGCACACAATGAACAACAAACTCAAAAGAAAAGAATAATCGCTTAAAAAGAAAGAAACGCTTATTATATGACAAAGAACAAAATCTAAAAGCTTAGTCGAAGAGCGTCGGAAAGTCTGCAGAAGGCAAGGCACAAAAGCCCGGGACTGATGCGGCCACTCAAATCGTCATTAATGTACTCCCCGTAAAAGACGCCGTCGAAATCTTGACAAGGAAACACTCTGAGAACGACAGTCTGGGCATTCTGAGTACTGGGGGCAGTGTTTAAACTTACTCTGAACCCAGGCGGTTTTTTTTTTTTATTACATGCACTCGTAATGCTTACACATTACCTCAGTGGTCGCGCTGGAGCGTACGGTTGTACCAGGTCCTGCCAAATACTGTGGAGCAGTATCGCTGTAGTCCTGGTGCCGTCAGTGTTAGGGTCTTGTGGGTAGCCCTGTTTTGCTACAGCTGCTATGTTTTGGAGATTCCCAGGTGCAGCGTCAGTTGCGTTCACGGTCTCCTTCTGAAGGCCTGGAACTTCTTCATTTTGCTCAAGCCATTTTCTCGCCGTAAGTGAAATGAAGGGGAAACAGTAGCAGTCCAAATCAGTGACAGGATTTCTCTTTTGTCAACAGTGTCGAAGATCTTATGCTCCAGGAGTGTTGGTATCGCTTGAACTGGGGAGAAACTGGACATTGTTGCTGAGGTTGGCTGTAGATTTTTCTCTTATAATTTATTATTCATTCATTTATTTGTTTGTTTGCGTATTCATTTATTTGTTTATTTTTGTGTGTTTATTGATTGATCGATTCCTTCATTCGCTTTTTCTTTAATTGCTGCCGTTGCTGTTGCATCGGCATTTGGAAGGTTAACCACATCATACTATTTATAATCCAGCTCAATAATAAAGTCACGAGCAGAAATAGAAAACGAACAACGAACAAAAAATGCAGGGACTGTGTAAATACATGTTTCATTCTGTTTCGGTAGTTACAGGAGCAATACACAAACGTAACAATAGAAACACCCCTACCCCCACTACTACTACACTATTACTGCTGCTGCTGCTGCTGGGTACCGAAATTCCTTCAGTGAGGACTGCATGCTGCGGTTTTCCGTTTTGCTTTGTATGTTTATCGCCAATCCTAAGGCCGACCTCACACGCCAAAGCTGTCCGCTGAACAAGTTTTCCTCTGTGGCGAAAGTGATCTTATGCAACGCATGTTTTGACACTGTTTTAAAGTGCAGTGAGTCAGACGTGAAAATGTCTACGCCATTTGAGCATGGTGTTTCAAGTCTCTCATCCCCAGTGAAGTCCCACTACCACCACCACCCACCTTGTCTCACCCCACTTCTCTCTCTGAACAACAACAACAACAAATGTCTCTTACAGAACTTGAAGCTGATAGGACGTAAACTTCACCATTCACACCGGAACACCGTTGAAAAACGGACTGGAAGAGAGCTGCTCTTGCGAGTCTGCCAACTAGAATGGAATATTTATCGTCAGTGAAGTTCGACCACCGGCATTTTTGGTGCCTGGTTTCCAAACGCTACACAGGGGACCGTCTCTCAAAGGGGCATGTAGCAATGGAACAAATCGATCATTTGTTTTTCAAAATGTGAAATTGTTGAAGTGTGTTTGTCATGTTGTCGGCCTCTCCTGCTTTCGTATGAAGCGGATAGATCCACACGACAACAATCAGGTTGTTTACTGACGTCATGCACCACAAAATAGATAGAAATCCCCTCTGTGTGTGTGTGTGTGTGTGTGTGTGTGTGTGTGTGTGTGTGTGTGTGTGATGAAAACTCACACAGAAAACACTAACGTATCGTAATGTAATGTCATGTAAAAGGATAGTTATAGAGAGCTCTACCTCGCAAGAGCCCAAAGCGCATATTACAAAAAAAAAAACGTGATAAAATACTAATTCTAATTCAAAGCACACACACACGCGCGCGCGCGCGCGCGCGCGCAAACAGACACACGCAAACAGACACACGAGCGCGTCAATACTAGCAAACACGCACACGGTGATAAGTGGATATCGTTAATCAGTCCGGGGGAAAAGATGTGTCTTTAGGGAGTTTTTAAAAGTCTCCAAAGAGTCGTGTTACGCAGAGAAGGG